>JAHWFO010001925.1:1409587-1478257 GCA_023313115.1 Rhysida immarginata
CGGGGGGGGGGGGGGGGGGGCGCCCCCCCAAAGGGGGATCGTAAATAACTCCAAAATGGCTCATAAAACTCATTTACATAAAAAATTCGCCTTAATGAGGAGTCCGTACATATTAATTTTATTGAGTTTGGTTTGTTGGTTTGAACGCTACAGCCATTTTTTAATTTTTAGAAAAAAATTAATATCTCTAAAAAGGCTTAACCAATTGACATAAAAATATGCTAAGGCAAAATTTAAGGTATCCTTTAAGTATTAATTTTTGTTCGGTTCTGCTATTTGCCGTTTCGGAAGAGTTAGCTGCACAAAATTGGTCACTTATGTACATACGTACGTTCCTACATATATACGTATGTACAGTCGGGTGCAAAAAGGTTTTTACCTGCTCCGTAGGGGCTGAGCTTAGCGGATGTTGGTCGGTTGCAAAATCAGGTACTTATACTGAGAGTCCATGGCAGATTAGAATGGACCTCTCCCTTCTTAATGAAAATAGGGTAGCAGGTATATGCCTGGGATGTGCTCGTCACGGGCTCTCTCCTGACAATAATAAGCGAGAGCGGCTGACAACAGTATCGTAAAATCTCTGCTTACTGCCTCGAATGGCAGAGTTCGAATCCGATATGGATAGACATTTTTTTTTTATTCATTATCGCGTTTTATACTTCGTTTAAGTTTTAAACGGTATATATAAAGAACACCATAGACAGATTAAATTTTTTTCATCCAAGTGTGTAATTTGATCCGTTTATTTGAGGGTTTAAAAAACTTTTCATGTTAATTGTCATGGCATGCTTTTCTCTATATTTTAGTTTTTAATAAAATATACACTAATTCATACCACCGTTACTTTTACAAAAAATCCTCTTCTGTTCAAATCATTTAATATTCTCTACTATTAAATTATATAATCCTATATATTAAAAGGCAAAGCATTTTTTGTAAGAGCAAAATTGGCACTTCTGCGCATCGGCATCTGAAGCCAACAAAGAAAGTTACGACAATCCATCAGAAGCCAGGGATAGTTGTAATCATTGTTTTGAATTAAATAAACTGAAGATTTGCAGAAAGAAAATCCTGCCTTGATCATTTTATGACGTTTTCTTGTGACTACTGAAAAACTCTGAAAATGTTATGTTAAATGTTATATCTTTAGAAAGAGCTTTAAAAACTGATCGCTCTATCCGCTGACACTTTGTCTCAGGTTAATACTTTCAGAGAAATTTAGTTTAAAGCTATTTTCATTTTATATATTAACTCATTTCTTATTCTTTGTTCATAATGAGATATTTAATCTCTGACAATTTTTTATTTTATTATTTTTTAATTAAAGAGATGGGCATTAATAATAAGATGGGTTGTTCTCCGTCAAGTTTTGACGGGATACATCTAGTTATATAATAAATTTGAAAAAATTTTCGGATGGTTTTGGCATAATTGTCGTTGATTATTTTATTTACACAAAATATACAAAAAATGAGACTTGTAACCTTTTCAAGCAGTCAAAAGAAAATAGCTTCCACTTTACACCTGTAAATCACTTCCGCATCACACCATAACGAGCGCTGCATCAGCTTATCGCATATCATTATATCGATACTGTGCACCATTTATGTTACACTATTAACCAAATAGATTAGTTTATTATTAATAAAACAAAAATTCTCATCAGAACAGCCAAATTAATCTTTTTGTCAACTTAGTTGAGCACGTGACGTAAAACTTGCCTTCCCCCGATGCTAAGCAAAAACTTAATGGAATCGTTCCATAGTAAGCGTGCTCGACTAGATACCTGGAAAAAGTAACCTCATTGGATTGAAGTATTGTAAGGAGGCCGAACAATTTTGACTTAGATCAAAACCTTTAGGCACCCGACTGTACATACGAGAATTTTTCAAACGTACAGACGGAAATTTTTTTTTTCGAAATTTCAACGTATCTTTTCGAATCATGAGTTTTTAAGTCGATTTCAGAAAAAAAAAAATTGAGTTTCTGAAACGAACACATAGGCCCTCACTCTTAGAGAGTGGTAGGCCAATAAAAACAGTACGTCACTCTATAATGGTGTCTGGAATGTCGTGAAGACTGGAAGAAGATTATGTGGTCGGACGAATCACGATATATGTTGTTTTTGTATCGAGATAGGCAGAGGCTTTGCCAGGAGCCCCATAAAGCAAAGTGTTCAACATGCCTTATCAAGACAACTCAAGGTTCTGGTGGTGGTGGGGTAATGGCATGAAGCTTCTTCTGTTGGTATGGAACTGGTCCCCGATATTCATGGAAGCTCAGGTGCGTTCCACGGACTATCTGAACATTGTTGCCGACCAAGTCCATTCCGCAATTGTGAATTTTCATCCTGCATATGACATATGGGTTCTTCATGTAGTGTTTCAACAGTGGTTCAGTAAGCGGAAGATAACTTACGTCATTTATTCTGCCCGCCCCAAATTTCATTCCCATAGAGAATTTTTAGGACATATCCAATAACAAGAACCTCTGACAACAAATCTGCGACAAGAAGGGAATATCTGGTGAACTCCTGATCTTCCATTGACTTACAAGTGCTTTCCTTATTGACTATGCCAAACTACATACATGCTGTAATTCGGGCCAAAGGAGGGCCAATAACGCATTTAACACATGTTTCTAATTCATTGGCCAGTTTGTGTTCTCAAAAGAAAGGTTAGAGCTAGTGGAATAGAAAGTTCGATAGGAAAGCCAAAGCATTTCTTATTAATTTTGAATATATGATTTTAATCCTAAAGTAAAATCGCGTTACGTAATGGTGCAAAGTTGCCAGTATTGTTGAAGTTTCCATATAATAGAAAGGAAAAAAAAAAAAGAGTGAATTTATCTTTTAACTTATTTTTGGTATTTTATACACGAAGAGAAAACTCGGTTTTAATTGAATATTAAATTCTTCAGTAATTTTATTAAACCTTTTTTACTTGCTGATAAGCAATATGAACGTTTTAATATAATTTTTACGCTATGAAAGCTTAACTTTGCTAAACTGAAAGCATGCATTTCCAAATTTCTGAACACCTTCTAAATTTATCATTCATTTAGGAGATTACTTTCAGATGGTTCAAGTAATTGCAAATATAATGAACATCCATTGATTAGCTGACTTCCCATTTTCAGATCAAGTTATGGGAAGAGTGAGTGGAAAGAGTGAGTGGGTGCTCCATTGCAACATTTGCGACTCTTGTTATTGGAGAGGGAAAAAGGCTTCAAGTGAAGAATGCGAAAAATGGATCTGAGAAGGGAAAAAATAAAACAAAAGTGTGCTAAGAATGCCATCCACTTGAGGAAGGACACACGAGCCCTGCTTATAGATTCTAAAGAAGTACGACGTAGCAATTTAATGAATTCTCTCCGCTTACAAAAAGCGTTTATGGCCACATAAAAGCCCTGTTATTAAGCCATTCATTGGCTTTCATTTACTTTGGTGCAATTTTCTCCTTTGTAATAAAACTCGGCGCATAAAGCCTGATCATGAACCAGTTATTAGCGTGTTAAACTCACAGCGAAGTGTTGCTACGAAAAGACTTATGCCTTCTAAAGAGGAACAAGAAAGAAGGAAGAAAAAACAGTGGGGATTCATTAAAAAATCTACGGGATTAGAAGGTCTCCTTTTGGTCACTTCATTAATGAAAAAAGTAGGTCCCGAACTTCCTAATATTAACCAGAAAAGTTAAAAAAAAAACAGTCTTAATTTCAAGAACTTACCATTAAATAAATTCCATAAACTGTTTAAACGAGTAAATGCGGTTTTATGAATGTTTATGACCAGAGGACAATAAAGTACTAGATGGGAAATTTATTCTTATTAAAGTTAATATGGTAATTTAGCGAAAGAAGCTCTTAAGTATTGTAATAAATTCAGAAGGTGTGAAAAAATTTAACCCTGCAAATATTTTCTAAAATAAAATGAAAAAGGGGTCAGTTTAGTACTCTTTCATTATCATTTATGACGATAGCCTTATATTTTCAATCTTTCTAAAATTCAGCCATACGTACCCATTTAGATTTTTTCAAAAGAATTTCCAAAAATTATTTTTGCACCTGTACAAAAATTGCTAAAAATACGCTGAAAACTCTCTATAACGAAATTTTTTATAAAGAAAAATTCTCTAACGTAAACATAACTTGAACTTGGTTGGTTTGCTTTAAAATCTATGCATTGATTCACTTTCTATAACTAAGCAATAATTTAAATAGAAACGTCATTAAATTTGTCGTTATTTTTCTCGAATTTCCGTCTGAAATAAAGTTTTAAGAGGCAAAGGTTATATAGCCCCTCCGCTTATAATAGCCCACTTTTCATTTCCCTTTAAGCAGATGACGTTAAAAATGTCAATAAGCAGAAATAGACGAGGAAGTGGTTACTTACTGATGAAGAAATCCTCAATTTGATGACAAAAGGTGAGAGGGAGAAAAAGGAAGAAGAAGAGGCGGAACATTTGGACGATCCTACACCATCAACTATACAACAAGCTCTTGACGCGGCTAAATAATTACAGAAAAAATAATTAGAGAAATTCTTACTGTTTTCATGAAGATGATCCCAAACTACCCCAAGACATGGACAAAATTTATAGAAAAATACAAACAAAATATTGGCATAGCAAACAACATCAAAAAAAGATCGCAGTGTAATTGTATTAGTTTCATAGCAATCATTAATAAATTTATCTCTAAAATTCTGTTGATTTCCCCCTCACTCTATATAATGAAAAGTCTCTATAAAGAAAGAAATTGAGTTTCGCTATAGAGAGTTTTCATTGTATTTTTTTATACGAGAGTCAAAATCTTTATAAAAATATTTATTAATCATTAATGATTATGATTATCATTATGAATTTCAAATATAATTTACGCAAACAGTAAATATACCAACAACAAATTAAATTCTGCGAACCACTCCATGTTATAATGATATTAACTCCAGTTTAGCTCAGTTAGCACAGATGCTGAACCAATCGATGTAGTTAGTCGAGATCTTTAAAAAGTTTTACAAGAAAATTTTTCGCATGTTGGGAAAAAATAGTAGAAAACTTCGTACTAGCAAAATTTTGGAGCCATTTTTACGAATTAACAGTTTTACACAGTGAGAATATAAATTAGGGGGACAAACTGCAGGGGCTGATTTTCCATACCAAAACTACTAAAATCATCTGACTGAAAGCCTTGGTTGACTAATTATTCACTACAAAGACAATGCTGGTTGAATATTTACTTATTGTACAAAAGCACTCCATTGGAATAAAAGACTGAACATAATTTAATAAAAAATGAACAAAAGAATAAAACAGTTAATCATCTAGTCGAGTCTTAATAATATACACTATCTGGCCATTCGTCACCGGAAACCCCATGCCAGTAAGTTAAACCAGATCCTGCAGACATCTGTATCGTGTACGGCCACTTTTCGCCGCAATGACATCCGCAACCCTTCAAGGAAGACTTTGAGATACATCTCGGCGAGAATCTTGCTCCATTCATCATCCTTCAAATTGGCAAACAGCTCAGCTTTCTTTGGGCGGCATGACCTGGCTCTCAAATCGTCGCACCAAAGGTATTCAAGGATTGAGGTCTGGACTTTGGGCTGGCCAGTCAAGATTTTCCACACCCATTTCCTCAAACCAGGTGTTAATAACGTCTGCTGTATGACAGGGAGCATTGTGGTGCTGAAACAGGTATGGGTCATTAGCAAAGTGTTCCCACAAAGTCGGTAGCGCCGAATTATCCAGAAATGTTTGGTACACTTCGACATTCATGGTTCCGCGAACTACAACAAAAGGACTAGACCATGATGCCGCCTCCTCCGAATTTCACTGTGGATACGGCATAGTCCTGTAAATATCGTTCGCCTGCATTCGCCAAAGCCTCACACGTCCATCGGACGGTCATAACTGGTAGCGGGATTCATCACTCCATAGGATGGTTTTCCATTGTTCTGGAGTCCAATGGTGGCATTCCACTGTAACCAACGGGTCGCATTGAGGGCTGTGGTATTTGACTTGTGAACTGCTGCTCCTCCAGGAAAACCAAGTGCGACGATCTCCCTACGGACGATACGATCACTTGTATCACTAGATAACGCCGATCGAAAGTCCCATGCTAACGTGTTTAACAAAGCCTTCCGTTTGAGTTCACCATACGTTTCAAGCATCGACGGTCGCGATCTGTCAATTTCGTCGGTTTACTAGGTCTAGGTTGGCATGATATAACCTCCTCTCGCTTCCACTTCAAAGTAACATCACTCCCTGTCGAGCGGGGTATATGAAATTTGTTGGAAATCTCACGGATCAAGTACCCAAACCTGTGAGCACCAATGATCATTCCTCTTTCCTCCGCTCTAAGTTCGCGTCGTCTGTTCATATTGAGTGCAGTGGCTACTATGAGTGTATTCTAACCCGTCAACTTCTTTTATAAGTCGTATGAAACCCATGCGCTTTTGGAGAAGTATCTGCTGACGAATGGGCAGATAGTGTTATCTGGCAACTCAGGAGGCGTCTCCCTCTAGTTGTAAGTTAGAAAAACATTTTCTCGATCTTCAGTAAAGAGGGTTTCCCTAGTGTCACGGAAATGGATGCCTCGAAATTGAAAAACTTCGAACTGAAAACTAAGAACTGAGGAAAAGAGTTCTTTTAATGAGCCCAAGCATTGCTGAAACTTGGATGCTGCATCACAATACACCTTATCAAACAGCGCACTCTGTCTTGCAATTTCTGGCCCAAAAAGGTATTTCAGTGGTACTCCCTATTTCCCTGAACTTGCGCCATGTGGCTTTTTCCTCTTTGGCGAGCGAACTTTGTTTTTTCACACCTCCGATTCTTCTTTAAGGTGAATAGGGCTACCGTTACCTCGTTAGCTTGCCGCCAGTGATTATACATCATCGACAACCAAACTTTTACAAGACATTTGCCCTTAATTTAGTGACTTTTATTAACTCCAAGTTGGGAAGAGAAAAAGTTACCTTAAAGAATGACATTTTGCCTCTGTGAAAGTGATTCAGAAGGCCGTGACGGACCAACTGAAAGTGCTTACACCTCACGACTTCCAGCACTGCTATGAGGAGTGGAAGCAATTTCTCCATCGTTGTGTGGCCTCTCAAGGGAACTATTTTGAAGGTGATAAGGCTGATTTGTAAATAAGAGTTAAATAAGAGTCTTACTGGATCAGCTTCAATACTTTTTAAACAGACCTCGTAATTGAGAGCTAAAAATAGTCAACTTGTTATTAATAGTTTGATGAGGTAAAGACTTGATGTACTTCTATAGGCAACTCATTCTATACAGGGTGTTGTTAAATTTCATCACCAAAATGACAGTGGTGATGGAATATGCGATTCTAAGAGTTCATATGAACACGGGTCCGAATTTGAACGATAACAGATATGAACAGAAATAAAAATGCCGCCTAAGATCAGCAAATTAATAACTCACTTTCTACAACATCTAGGATGATGAAACTTGGAAGAATAATAGGGTACATAAAACTGTGTATACCGTTAAAATTTGAATGAATTCCAACATCGTAACACGTGCTCACATGTGAATAATAACCATCACGTGTTACGTAACTTGGAAACTACTCGTTGGAATTCGATCAAATTTTAACGGAAGAATAATAGGGTACATAAAATTGTGTCTACCAAGTTTCATCATCCTAGATATTGTTGAAAGTGAGTTATTAACTTGTTGATCTTAGTGGCGGCATTTTTATTTGTTCATATCTCAGTTATAGTTCAAATTCGGACCCATGTTCATATCAACTTTTTTGCTTAGAATCGCATATTCCATCAATCTTATCATTTTGGTGATGAAATTTAACAACACCCTGTATATGGATGGAATTACACAAAAGCTGTCTATTCAGGAAAGTAAATAATCTTACAGGAACACTTTCTAATGTTATTAAGTAGTACCGGCGCCAGAAGTCACTGCATCGAGGTCCATTGACAGACAACTTGTGGCCTGCGACGCATGGTTCAACGGTTTGAGACAACAGGAAGAGGAAGGAAATCTTGGGGACCGCAAGTGAAGAAGCTCAGTAATCAACGGAGAATGGACCTCCTTTAATGAATAAAAATTTGCTCACCACTTCGGCCAACTGCTACTAAATTGTTGTTGTTGGCAGCGTCACATGTCGGCAACGACATTTCATTATTATCAATATCTCTTCCTCATACCCAGAATACCATACCCTCTAACTTTGAAGCCATTCGTTCTACCTGTCATCCCGCTACAGGGCTTTGAATAGAAATGCTTTAATTTGAATCGCCCTGTATATCAATTTTGAATTCTGCTTATTTCAGGAGCAAAAAGGGAGATTCAATTCTCAACTGAGTCTATGTTTCTTTCTAAGTGCCACTTAGCAACTATCCGAGGAGTTATTTAAATTATGCCAAAATTTTCCTTCTAACAATACTAAGGCCGCATCATGACTTCCAAAAACGTGCACAATTGACATTGGGAACTTTCTCTAGCACTTTTAAAAACGTACAACCCAAGGACAAAGTCCTGCAAGATCATCACTTTCCATACTATGACGAGTTTCTGGAATTAATTTTCGTTTAATAATGTGCTTAAATTGTTAGAGATTTTTTGTTTGAAGAGTAAAAATTTCGCGAACGAAATGCATCATTGTGTGAAAAGTGGTCATGTTGTAGGACTTTCGTCCTTGGGTTGTATGCCTCCATAATAGTCTTTGTGTTATTTATTTATTTGCAATCACGGTATTATCTATGCATACGTGTTGGTCTGGTAGGTCTGCTTGTTACTTTTGATAACATGTACCGATTAAAGAAACAGAATACTGTAATATTTAAACCAATAATTAATTATTAAAAATACAGCTTCAGTTTTTATTAATTAGTTTAAATATTTATTTCACATGAATTTTATAAAAGAAGAGTTTTTTTTATCGGTCATTTTTTCATTTTAGGTTTCATTCGAAAAATAAAGCAAACTGATGCCGCTTTTTAATTAGATCTGTATAATTAATTTGTTCCACTTTATAAAAGGAATTGCTTCCCTAAACTTGGAGGGTGGGAACTCCAATCTCGAAAGACGCAGTTTTCGTTCCCCGATACTTTGGCATCGAAGAACTTGAGCACCAACTTGATCTCGTACAAATGGCATTTCCATTTCGGGGGAAAGCGATATGTTTGGAGTGAAAACACTGATCACACTTTAAACCTAGTCTTTAGCGAAACGGGAATGGGAATTTAAAATTAGCATAATCCATAGATTTGCTTGCTTCTTTTTAGTCCCTTTATTTCAAGAATAATTTAGCTTTTACTTTCGCTAGGAACTAAAGTAATCTTCATTTTTAATGTAAAGAATACGAACAAATGTCAAAGAATTTTTAATACCCGTAATCTATAAATCATTCAACACGTGAGACAATGGCCTCTGAAAGTCTAATAACATGAAATTGAATATGAAATCATCACTTTTAATTCAGTATATTGCTTACATGGAAAATCAGATTTGCATTTGGAATATCGATCATTTTCAATTTAAGGGGGCTTTAGGATCGGATTTTAACATGTATCAACCATCAATATAAAAATAAAGGAGATAGCAGCGCTACACAATACTTCTGTTCCACAACAACCTTGTTCCAACAAAAAATTCAAAATTTTAAAGCATTTTTAACTACGTTTATTTAAATTTAAAATTTATTGTAAATAAATTTAAAAAAGTGGAAATGGAAAGTGTTAGACCATAAAGTAGCGCTTATATGTTCAACGATAATTATCAAATGAAATCACATGATTAAATCTTCCTTTATTCGGAAATGATGCACCCATCGCAAAAGGTGTAACCACCTGTTAGCACGAATACACTGTTGCATTCTTGGTGAGATTAATGCAGAAAGTCTGCGAATATCATTTTGAGGAATTTGTCTTCAAAACGTGAAGCATATTTTGTGTCAACTCTTTAACAATTCTACCTGGAGGCCGTCGAGATTGCAAAACCTAAACTTTGTTTTATGGGAGACAAGTCAGGCTACAAGATCCGTAAGTTTTGGATGCAAAAGTAACAAAAAAGTAGAAATTCAATAATTCGAAAAGTCTAGACAGTTGCAAGATGCAACAGAAATGCACAGAAAGACTTGGATTTGTTTAATAGTGAAAAAATTTTATTGAGAGACTAGTTACATTTGTCATCGGCAGATGGCGCTACAGTAGGCCGCCCTTTCTCAAACTGTGCGAGACTACGAACAATGATCAATCTGAATCACGGTCTTAGACTGAAAGATTGGTCTGAATGGCCACAGAGGTCTCCAGATCTTTTGCTTAAAGGCAGCCCTGGATTTATACATAAGCAGACTAAGCACGTGCTTAGGGTCCCGTTAGACAAAGCAAGTGAATAGGGCCCCCCGATTCCTCAGAAAAACAGGATTTATACTGAGAAAGGTGTCTAGGCTTAGGGCCCCTTAAGGTATTAGTCCGACCCTGCTTATAGGGCTACTGCTTCGAGTACACTGCTTCACAGATGTACAGAGGTTATATATACTGAAGTACTCAGCGTCCATTGGCCATGTTGACAGAAGCTATTGGCCATCATAAGATAGGAATTATAGCTGAAACTTCTCCGATGCTGTGCAGTGTCGTGCTACGTCTGACAGATTTTAATTGTCCTTTCAATAAGGAATACATTCCTATTCTACTTTTTAATGCTCTTTAACAATTCCAAGTCAGAATTTCAAAAATCCAATATTTTTCAATACACACGAATAGACTCGTCTCCATAGGACTGCTGCCCCAAAAAACAATTTACTTGTGCACTAAATAATTTTGAATTTTTGAAATTCTGACTTCGGATTCTTAAAGACCATCAAAAAATATAACAGGAATATCTGCAGACCCAATCTGAATATACCATCAAAAATACGGGTCCCTATTTAAGATTTCAAAGTTACCCCCTCCCCCCAGTCCCCCTCACAAAGGGGGGGGATAATTTTTTAACTAATGAATTTCCCCCGCGAAATAATTAACTTTTGATTTTGGACATTTTTTTCGTACAATGCTTAGTTTTCGAGATATTCAGTTGTCTCAAGATAAATTGCTCACCCTGTATGCAGGTTTCCTTAACATGTAAATCTCTATACCTCAGTCGGGACCAAGAAATTATTCCATTAAAGACAGGTTTCCACTATATGTAGGGTCCACTGCATACAGGTTTTACTGTAGTTGAACATGTCGAATTTTGTGCCTGAAATCTATGATTTGCGGACAGCATTGATTTTCTGTTACCATTTGAAGAAAACTGCTGCAGAATCGCATCGAATACTTGTCGAAGTTTACGGTAAATCATAGTGCTTTCAGTGGTTTAGAAAATTCTAAAGTGGCGATTTTGACGTTAGAACCGAAGAACGTGGAAGGCACAAAGTGATCCATTATGAGCTGCTGAAACCTGGCGAAACCATTAATACTGAACGCTGCCGACAACAAATGAAACACGGCCAGAATAGCAAAAAAGGCAACACAAACTGATTTTGCTTCATGATAATACACCATCACACAAAGCAAAACTGGTAATAGGCATTTAGTTGGGAAATACTTTCGGCTTACTCACCAGACTTGGCTCCGTCCGATTACTACTTATTTGCATCGATGGGATACGCACTTGCTGAGCAGCGCTTCACTTCTTACGAAAATGTACGAAAATGGCTCGATGACTGGTTTGCCTCAAAATACCAACAGTTATTTTTTGGTGTGGCATCCACAAATTCTCAGCAGATGGGAAAAATGTATAGCAAGCGATGGGCAATACTTCGAATAAAATATTTTTTTATCAGTTTCATACAAAAAACGTGTATTTTCTATACAAAAATTACAGTTTCATATTTACATACCTGGTACTTCAAGAAGTGCACTAGAAAGTAAAAAATAATTTTTTTGGTGCCTCTCATTTAAAAAATTATTACTAAATACTAAATAATTTTGTATGATCTAGATAAGTGGTCTCATTATCGTATAAAAACACGACAAAAAAATAAAAAATAAAATAAAATCATATTTATCAAATTAAATTTAATATTAAACTTTTACGTTGTTTTAATTTTATGAATTTCTATTTAAATAAATTATTAAATTATTAATATTCAATGCACTGTTTAAAGTAAAAGTATTTGCTTAAAAAGATTTTTTTTAAATATTTCTATTACGCACAAAAAATCGAGACGGTTGTATTTGGAAGATACCAAACGGCTGTTACCAAGTGGGGATATAGGGAGGGGAAACAACAGTGTTACACTTACTACTTCTCCCCATCTTAAACTGGACTTCTCCTATCAGCACCTGTGTGCCCAATTGTTACTACGCATGCTCTGTTATCAGATTCAAATATCTGGCGGTTATATTTACTAATTTAAACTCATTTTGATTCTTCATGATGGAAGACAACAGACCTGCTTTTTGGCATTTCCAGGATAATTTTCTTAGTAAGTTCGCCTATTTTATCTTTTATGTGAATACTGAAATAAATTCTTTTTAAATTCAAATTAATTCAGAGATGTAAATTTGTTTATATACTTAAAGTTTCGTTTGCATTCTTTTAAAATTAATTCAGAGATGTAAATTCGTTCTCGCGTTCGTGGTAGCCCTAATGACCGTTATTTTTGAGTATAATATTTTAAAATGAATAAAGCTTGAATAATTACTAAGAAGTTGAATACAACTTTACATATTATTTAGCCATATAAATTTGCTTAAAGCTTCCAGTTTATGAGGCTAATTTCGTAGCAATCTTTAACTTCGTATGATTTTGATAAATTTAGTTCTGGAATGTTCTTTATCGTTAATGTAGGAAATCTTTCTCGACATTTGAGTTGACAAATTTTAAGTTTTAATATTTAATATCTTAACGCAGTTCAGTTTATTCTGTAATTATAATTTAGACTATTTTTTTTTTCCTGTTTCGAAATTTATTAGTCCTCAATAAGTTAATTCTTATAAAAGCTAATAGTATTGCCATTTCCACGGAAACCCTTTTCGGTATATTTTTCCTTTGTTGAGCTTATAGGTTAAAATCCGTTAAAAAACCGTTGCGTGTTAGCCATTAAGTACAAGTTGTAAAGTCCGGACACTTAGGCACCAAAGTTGACACCAACAAGAACAGCGGTTTATTCTTGTAGATATCTACTAGTTATATAAGAAGCACAATTTCTTCATTCAAGTGACTATATTAATATTCATAATTTACTTAGGGGATGACTTGGTGGTGATTTCTGGGAGGCCTATTTGCCAACCAACTGTCCGACAGATGGCGCAACTGGCAGTATAAAAACAGGTAATAAAATGCGTGCCGCTGTTTTTCAATGTAAATAGTTTACTTGCAAACTCCAAAATTACAGAACGATGGAGAAATTATAAAATTGGAGAAAATTGAGTGTTAAGAACTATTAAATGAGTTCAGCCATAATAGCAAGTGCGATGATTTTCAAACGCAGCATCATTTTTGCACATTCACCAGTTTTGAGCTCTTTATTATTAATGTCTTATAGTAAGATTATTATAACACGTCCCATCTATTCATTACTGCCCTTACATGACATCTTAATTCAAAACTTAATTTGGGAAGCTTACAGGTGTGTAATTTTTAAAATTTTATTTTCTAGTTGTGTCGACTGGTGGATCTGGTCCCGTACCAATAACTCGTGGATCTGCTGATATTCTTTTTTCCAGTTAGACTTATGAATTCATGGGATGATGGAATATGCCTTCTTATACAAAAGATACGTCTAGATTATCCTTTCTTCCTTATTTTTTCTTATATGAGAACCATGTTTTCCACTTAGGACAACAAAATTACGGTAGACACTCAAACACTTAGCGATAGGGAATCCGTAATGCCCCCGTCCTAACTCCCCATCAAACACAAAAAAACAATTCAACACGCTTGTGGAAATATGGTTCTGAAATTTTGATTTTGTTTTATTATTAGCCTAGTTGGGGATACTTTATTTTTAATCTTTAAGCACAGACTACCACAAAGTAATTTTAGTTCTTGCTTATGATGGGCGGGGGGTTAATTTTAATTTCTGTAATTGGGAGTTTGAAAATTCTAGATTTAAGATTTTTTTGTTGTTTTTGTTTTCAGCTGAATGAGGTTTTAACTTCCAAATTAAAATCTAGTTGAGGAAGCTTAAGTTGCTTAGATATTTAATTTTAAATTTAAATACAATTTTTAATATTAAATTTTTAACCTAAAAATTAAATTTTAAAAAATTCTATTTCTTAATATTACAAAAAATATTTTTTATTAATATTAAATTTTGCGAGAGCTTTCATTAAAATTTAGCTTACTTTCCAATTAACTGTAAGAATAATTGAAAATGCCTTTCGTGTTTGATCAAGTAAAATTAGCATAAATTCAAAATTATTACAAAAGATTTTTAGTGTTATTAGCAAAATTAGTTAAAATTAGCATTTCCTGGGTGACGAGTTTGAAATTTGATGGAGTGACGAGACTATTATGACGACGAGTGTGGCATTGAGCGGTGATGACAACATAGCAGAAGAGGAACTACGATGGAATGGGTATCTGGTTGGTTTTAGGATAATGGTAATGGTTTAGTTCTAGGAAAATCATCCAGGCAGGTACCCCGACGAGGGATTCTTAAGGTGTAATAGTTAAGTTTTGGGATATTCGTGGTTGTCTGTGCTGTGATTACCAAATAGTTACTAAACTGCAATTGAACCTTAATTAGAATGTAGGTTAATTTAAATAAATATTAAAGTTTGGGATAATTCTCGTACACCAGCCTTCATCAAAATTCAATTTTATTTTTCAAGGCATGTTAATTTTTAAGTTTATTTTTAACTTTAAAGGGAATGTTTGGTAATCGCAAATATAGTAGATAGTTTGGCTTAAATTTAGGCAGGGAAAGGAGGGCCACTTTCCCTCCACGTGGGACCCTCAGTAGTCCGAAGAGGACAGCAGCGCACGAAGATAGGACTTTTTAATACATAAAGGACGGGGAAAGACCTCGCTATCCCTTTATAATGAAAGTGGGTGTCGACGGTCTTTCAGGGTATGAACTTTTCAGGTACAGAAGACAACGTTTGGCTGCCGAAGACGACGAAACTACATAAATACACATACACGCACTTATTTTAAGTTAGTTTTAAGTAGTTCTAGATTTAAGCAATACGCATAATTCGAATTTAAACACTTATAAATTCCTCCCTGTCCCCATAGCTTTTAAAATATTTCACATTCTAAAAATACTCACTTAAAATTTAATGATTTTAAAAAAAATAAATTTAGCGGTTGCTGTCTGTCTCGGTAATGAGGAAACCGGGGCGGACAGCAAACACAGGCTAATAACACTTAGCTATTACTGCCTAGAAACTATGGCTCGGTGATGAGTGAACCGAGTCAAGGCAGTAAACACAGGACCACAACTTTCTGTAGACACGTCAATTAGCGTGTTCTACTGCACACCCTTGATGTTGGTGTGAATCCATAAGATGATTTGGTTTCATTCCAACAGCCCTTGTACCATGCCTTCTCAGGCGGTATGCATTCTGCTGCATACTGGCGCTGACCCATCTCTCTATCTCGATTGCCACTTACTAACCATGGCTGGCCTACCAAACAAAATCTGACGTCGGATTTCTACGTAAGAGCCCATACGACCCGACTGTCCTTGAACGGTGACCAACCAATAAAAACATTGTTAGGGTTGTTAGATAAAAGCGTTATAAGCGTAAATTACTAACTTCCTGTTTTCTTCCTCATGGTGCAAGGCAAGGGTTACACACTATTTCGAGGTATCTACTTACCAACTTGTAAGTGTTGGTATAAGCGATCTTTAGTTTGTAAACATTGTGCGTACAGTTTGGTTCCTGCGTGTAAAGGGAAGCTTGCTGTCCGGCAATCTGTGTTTTTAGTTTTAAGATCTGTCTATAGGTTTTAAGATTCGTAACGGTGAGTAATAGAATATTTATATATATATGTATTTTAAGACTAAGTTAATGTTTAAATATTTTTAAGCCTATTATAAATTCTTTTTAATTATATAAATTCTAATACTTTTTTCCGAATTTTGCAGGTTAAAAATTTGAATTTGGATGAATAGAGGTTCCAGTCTGTTCCTGTGGGAGCATTTTTCCCAATACGTCTAAATCCTTGCCTTAAACACAGAACGTGTGGTTTAACCGGTTGTATATGCATAAAGAAAACGTGATTTTTTCCTAACAGTACAAAATTGATAAATGACGTTTCGTTTGACAGCTTTAAATTATAAAGCTAATGGTATTTTTTTTTTGTATTTTAAGTTTATACGAACTACTAGACACTTCTTTTGTCTAATATTTTGTCTAATATATTTAATGAATTTTCTTAATTGGATCAC
This sequence comes from Rhysida immarginata, assembly GCA_023313115.1. NCBI lineage: Eukaryota > Metazoa > Arthropoda > Chilopoda > Scolopendromorpha > Scolopendridae > Rhysida > Rhysida immarginata. Next base: position 1,425,965 of record JAHWFO010001925.1, read on the forward strand.
GTTTTCTTTATGCAGCACCTTTATGAAATATCTTAAATTAATAGTTGTTTTTCTCTTTAATCTTAGAGGAACCGACCCAACTTCCGTTTCAAAGCCCAAGATAAAAGATGCAATCTTAAGAAATGTAAGTATTTTACTTATATTTAGTTATATTTGATTATGATTTCATTAGGGTTGTAGTGTATTTGCTTTATTTCAGAGGATGCATGAAGTTAATTTCTGTGGTGTCGAATAAATTGCAATCTCTTGCTTTGAAACTTTAAGAAGTGTTAATTGCGGTCAGTGTTTCTCAGCAGTTTGTGTTTTTGACTTAGCTGAATGTGAAACATTTACGCAAAGCTGGATAAAAATCAAGAGATTCTTGTGTGAGTGTGTGTCTGTTTTATCAACTTTCTTGTGCATCATGTGACTTCGAATTCATCGTGTTACGTCCTCTAATTTAATTTCTTCAGCTTCCAGCGTCGAAATCACGACTGAGGTCTTTATCAAGGCAGTACTTAAAGCGTTTTTATGTGATATCACTTGAGAACGAGGTTCTTATTGCTCCGTAGGGGGCATATATTTTCTTTTGCAGCAGTCGTAATAAAAGATGACGATTCATGAAATTCATTTGTTGTATCGAATAAACTGCAGTTTCCTACTTCGAAAATTCAAAGGATCTAAAATTGTGTCAGTGTTTTCCTGCAATTTGTGAAGGATACTGCTACGCATATTGGATCAAAATCAATCTTCTACTCAACTTGGCATCGAGAGTGAACATCAACTTATTGTGCACCTTGTTAGCTTTGATCTGCTTCTAATTCGTGTTACGTAATCTAAATTAGTTTCTCCATCTTCGATATCATGAGTATTAATCAAAGCATGAATATTAATGACTTTTTGAACTGTTAATTGTCAATGAGAAATCTTGGAAAATTGTGACCCGACTTAAGGGGTTTGTAGTATTAAGTTTGTAGTAAGGGAAAAAGGATATTTTAAATGTGTCAAATGTTGTTTGTTGTTATGTTCAAATTTTTATTTGTAGGTGGAAATGAAACTTTGCTTGGATCGTGGTGCCTCATGATTTGCAACAAATTTAACTTGACAGGAACGAAATCCGTCAACTTTTTAAGTGAAGAGGTTGGTTGTAAATTTCATGTTCTTGAACAACAGAATATGATACAGGTCGAACCTCACTATAACGAATCTCAGGGGAACAATAAAAAATTTCGTTATACTGAAACTTCGTTAAAATGAGGGGAGGCCCTAATAAGCTAAAAAAAGACACTAAAGCTACATTAAGTTTTTATTTACTGTAAAGTACTGTATTTGAAATTTTGTACACTGTACTTTGTCACCTTATATCAAATCTGTTTTTAAATCTATGCAAACAACAGTTGCTGGCTTGAAAGGTAGGATGACCAAGCTTTCTTACAAATTCTAGGGCTTTTTCATACATCAGAGGTCTACTCACAGGAACATTTTTCGTTCGAGCAGCTGTAAACCATTCTCAGTATCACTGTAGTCAGCTAAATGCACTTTTTTTCGGTTCGTCCCCAGCTTGATAGCGTTCTCCTCAACCCACGTCTTATCCTTGCTTGAGATTCCGAACTGCGCAGCAATGTTATTTTTGCGTTTGCCAGAAGCAACGACTTCCAAAATTCCCAGCTTCTTTTCAAGGGTTAGATGTTGTCGTTTGGCCATGCTTGGAAACCATGTGCTGGACTGGAAGCGATGAAGTGATGGGCGATATCGAGTATCGATTCAAAATTCGTTACATCGAGGTTTTGCTGAAGTGTGTGGGGGCTCGAAAATGTATTTGTTAAAGTGAAATTTCGTTAAATTGAAATTCGGTAAAGTGAAGTTTTTTGTACATTAGATTAGTTAGGTCTAGGCAGGACCAGAAAAATAATTCATTAGAGTGAAATTTCGTTATAGTGGGGTTCGTTATAGTGAGGTTCGACCTGTAATGAAAGAAACTTGCAGTGGAGTTCAATTCATGATGGAAGCATTTAGAGCAAATCGTGTTCTATTCAATTATTTTCCGAACTGGATGCCACTTGACCACATTCAGCTTTAACCTTCTGGATGCCACTTGACCAAAAGTTCTCTATTAGGCTGAAAATATTACTCAATCTCAAGACGAATACTTCTGAATTTGTTCCTGTGCAGTTTCCTCTGTGAAGAGACTGTGGACAATATAAATTTTGTACTTTTGTAGACTTTCTAGTTTTATATTATTTAAGTATTTGGCGCCGTTTAAGTCTGTTTTCTGTGGATGTAGCATGTGTATGTCTGTCTCTGTGTTTGGGTGTGTGTATTTTTACATTTCGAAGGATTGAGCTCATGGGATTATAACTTTGGATATTACCAATTAATATTTCTACGAAGGGAGTTAAATTTTTTACTGCATTTCAAGGAAAAGGAAATCTACGCATAAAGAAGCAAATTTACTTAATTTCCCTAACTTAACACTCTTACCTCCCCCCCACTAACCTAACACTCTTAAGTAGATTTGTTTCATTATGTTTTAAATTATGGTGATAAGTTTTAGATATAGATCTCGCGTATCTTATTTTACGGTTGTTTGATCAGTTAGTAGGTTAAGGAAAATTTTATTTTACTTTAAACTTCTGTCACTACTTTTCCACAAGTTATTCTAGGTAAACATTTTGCTGCAAATGGGAAGAAATGTTATAAGCCACTGCTCCCAACAATCGTGAGTACTAGTTTATAAAGATCTATTTTTTTATATTGACAGCTAAAGCATTGTTTGATAATTATAACCGCTCAGATCTGATTCCTGTCACAATACGTTAATGTGCTGTTTTGTTAGATTTATTTTTCCAGATGCAAATATAACTATTTCAGTGATATTATAGAAAAGCGAATCTATTTCGATGGAATTTTTCTTTCCGGTAACTATAAATATTATTTTTTTCACAATGCTACGCTTGAGATTTTAAAGTAAATGTCACTTCATAGCATTCACTTTTTCAAATCAAAACTGTTTTAATCTTTGTATAGGATGAGGACAGCATTTTTTTTTCATTAAAAAACGGGACTTAAAGCTCTTAGAAAACTTGAATCATTCTCCGCAAATTCTCCCAAAGAGACGCTTCTGTGGAAACATTTGGAAACTTCAACCGAAAACTCGGAAGACTGACTTTAGCGCTGCAATGTGAAACAGTGGAGGAACCAAAACGTAAATTTTTATTCTTTGTAATTTTAATCTGGTACTTTATTGCGTTTCATTTTATTTCATATTAGTTGATATTGCCATTTATAATATATCTGATTATGTAAAATATTTCTTTTAAAAAAGCATAGGAAGTACAATAATGTATGCACTATTTTTCAATTAGACAAAGAAACTGATATTTTGAATTATTTCTTTTAAAGTGATAAGAAAACTGGTCGCTTCATCTTTTCCTAATAAGCTTCTGTGAGAGCATAATATTGGCAATTTGGAATGGGACAACTCTAGACCTAATCTATGTTGTAACGAGAAGCAATGAGGAATCTGCATAATCTATCCCGTCAAGGAATTTGTGGAATACAAGGTAAAAATCAACGGTAGGCCTGTGATTGCTATACTATCACTCATGCTTGTATTAATTATTTTCTACCCAATTTATTTCGCCATAGAATGTGCGACATTGCTTATTGATTCTAAATCAAGAAATTCCTATTTGCCTGTTTAGAAATATCTAACGTCTTAATATTTTATAAAGTTCACTGCCAAAGGCCTCGGAAGATATTCAACATCACCCATGACAATACTCTCATGAATTCGTCAGGTAAAATTCGGATATAGCCTTCTGCAGTTGTTAAGCACTAAAAATTGGTTCGTCATGTGGTAATTACAGAATGAATATTTTTTTCCTGATAATTTTAATCTTAAAAGTAAGTGTTTTGAAAATCTTAGATTTATTTACTCCAACATTTCAGAAGGGATCATCTTCTATCAATTTTGATTGTATCCATTTTTACTATTTTCTAATGAAGTTTAACTTTATTATTCCAGATTTGGACTGCAACCCAAGATTCATAAGGCAACAGCATAAGAACCAAATATTAAGTTTATTAAAGAATAACTGATCAATGTTTTTTTGAGGGTTTTAATTAAATGGCTTACATCAGATGTTTAAATATAAATGAAAATAATTAAGTTTATAATTATTGATACTATACTTCCTTGCTCTTTACTTAATCGTTTAACTTGCACTTATTAAAGGGGTTTAATGCTGAATAAGATGACGAGAATTCTAATTCGTAGATTTATAGCATTTTTGTGAGTATTGAATTTATAGGATTTGAGGAGGTTAGTGGTTTTAGATGGACTTTTAAGGATCAGACTGGCTTTAGGTATGCAGATTTGGTTTCCACTTGGTTTGAAGTGTTCAAATGTAGCTCAGTTGAGTCTTGTAATTTGGTCGAATTCTCAGGTGAACCGGTTCACATTTTAATTCTTGGTATAGTTTCAGTTGAACATGTAGAAGATTTCTCTGGCTCTTATTCAGCATTAAAATCTTTGAATTTAGAAATTTACTTTCACGTATCTAAAGAGTAAGGAATTCAATTTTCAGGATGTATTTCCATCGCCCAACCTATTCTTACCTCCATTAATGTCTTAACCTGTTAGCATTTCTTATTTTAGATAAAATTCATTACTGTTAATAATGCGTAATAAACATAATTTTGAGATATTTAAAATTTTGTATTCATTAATCAATTTCTTTGGGTTGCTCTGGATTATGTAAAATTGTTACCATTCATTTCAAATAAAAATATAGCTAGTTTGTTAAAACTTCTAATAAAAAGTATTACTTGGGAATAAATTACATTCGATAATTGAGTTCAAATATACGTTTCCACAAATGTATATCATGCTACAGGAATTAAATTATTTTAAGAGGCATGTTCGGAAATTAGGTATTATTAGGCTATTAAATATTTTTTTAAAAATTCTTTTTTTAGCTCTATCTTAAACTTTTGAGCTATTTATAACTGGGCATACCAATTTATTTTTCCTCATGGAGCCGCAAGTGAAAACTGCCCACTGCCGACCTCGATGACTATTACATCGAGGTCGGCAGTTAAACTGCCACTTCTGATTCAGGTGACTCCGTACAGGAGGAGACACTCATGTCTGAATATATCGCATCATGGTCTGAATATGTACGTATTCGCAAAATGATAGCCCTCATAGCAGCGGATATATTTGCAATGTACTTAATATGTCGAGCATGCCTTAGTGCTTTCCTTTCATTGCTATCAGATGTAAAAAGTGACTAAAATACTTTACCCTAACTAAATTTAAATTTTATATTTTTCTGAATTATAAAACATTCAATTATCTACGTATAACTATATAAACGATCGCTTTTGCCACCGAGCGGCGCTATCTCTGCTGGACTTTACAGTCATTTGACTTTTGTGTACTCAGTGGCCAGATCTCTGTACTCCCTTAATTTACAGATCATATCAGTGGCTCACGTCAGGGCAAGGTTTCAGTTTTTGACAGCTTGTAAGTTTTGTTTTATGCTCAAATGCCTTTTCAAAAGAGTCCAGGTAATATATGTGCGGTAGTAAGTTGTCAAAATATTTATCGCACTTTCTATGTAAGGAATATTGAAGAATGACTGAATCCCGGGTGGCGTTAAAACCATTACCTGTAATTGCTGTCCGGACCAGTCTTGGTCAATTGTGTATCCTGAATCTCCATATAAATTGTTTTAAACGACGGAAGTCTCGCTCATGATTGATTGTCTATGAGCCACAGATACCTCTTTTAGAATCAGCTGCTTCGTTGTTTCAATCTGGCTCCAGCTAGACGAGCACCAACAATGCGTCCCTTTTCGAAGTTAGTTAGGTCCTTTTCCCTCATGCTGATCAAATTCTACGTTTAGAATCCTTCAACTCCTTAAATAGGCGATAAGTACACGCTTGAATCATATAACCTCAGGCTAAAAGGCGATTCAAATTTTCCTACCCGATTTCAACTTGATGAAACAAACATTTTTAAATAAACATACAGAGGTGAGATAGAGCACAAAATATTCGTCATGTCATCAAGTACTGAAGTGGTCAATTAGAAGCGTTCAATATGCCTCCCATCCCCTCCTCCGGCTGCACAGCACGTTACGGAGCACATCTGGTGCCACATCATTAACGGCGGCTGTGATTCGGTGTTTCAGTTCGTTCACATTCTTTAGAAGGTTGGCACATAAACTTTGTTTTTAATAAAGTCCTACAAAAGGAAATCACACACCGTCAGATCAGTGGAACGTCTATAAAATGCCAAATCATGAGCCCAATCCACCTTTGAGGAAGCTCTGTGTTGAGGAATAGCCATTTTCTAATGCTCTCAGCAGTAGGGGGCTTTCGTTCCGAATATTATACGAAATTCGCGCCGGATGGTTATCGCCGATTCGCACTTGTTGAAGCGGAGGACGCAAGACTCCTTCTGCTGCTGGGTCGCCATATCGAAAACGATTGAGACCGGGAGACCTCTATCGGCAACCTCAAGAAATTAACGATCCCCTCTTTCCAATAGTAAGCAGTTCGTTAAGCTGTAGGCAGGTTTGTATAAAAAATGGATTAAAACAAATTTACATACGTTTCTAATTCTTTGGTCAGTATGTGTAGCTACTATACATTCAATCTATCCTGTCTGCTGCTTATCCCAACGGTGTTTATGTTTTCGTAATACTGGAATGCTTAAAGATAGTTCATGAAGTGAAGATGAATAAAAATGTAGAAAATGTTCGCGACAGAAAAATAAAGGAGAATATGCTCTTATTTTTTTTTTTTAGAATTCTTTTATCTTGGTTTCATTCAAAAATTAAAAAAAAGAGAAAGCAAACATAATTTCTAGGGATTTAGAAATTTATAAGGTAAACAGATCAGAAAGGAAAATATACAAACTTTTCAGTAAGACGAAAGCAAGTATGACAAAAAAAAAATTAACTGGGGAAAGGTAGAAAGAAAAACGAAAAAGGAGGAAAATCGATTTTTTTTTGGAACAAGAACTACAAACACATGAAAAGGAAGAAAATGTTAGATGGAACGAAGAGCGCAATGAAAGAGACGTTTTGTGGGAGAAGTTGATCGAATTCTTCCTTATATTTTCCTATCATTTTATTTGCAGTAACTGTTCTCCTTCCTGATTGGACGGCGAGACACCTTTGAAAAAAATAAAAAGAAAAAAAACACCACTTTCTCCTACCCCATCGCCTTAACCGCAAATTCTTTATGCACGAAACTCTTTAAGATGACGAAGCAATTTGAGAGCGAAAGGTCCCGCGATGACAACTGATGAAATTGCCGGACAATTTCCATGCGGAAGTGCGCAAACCGATGCGCAGACGAACGAGAGCGGCTAAACGAACTCGGCAAATTTCCAAGGAAAAAAAATCAAATTTAGTCGCTGCAAGGAATTGAAAATATCTTCAAGGAAGGAAGGGAAAACCATATAAAATTAGTCTTTTTGGTCAGTGTCACACCCGTTAAGAACCACAGAAGGGGGGGAAGCATGAAAGTAGATTGTAAAAACGTGAAAAAGGAGAAAAGTCTAATCGAAAAATTTAAATTGGTTTGGCGAGAAGAGCTAATCTGCGAAGTGAAATTATCTTTTGCCAATTCGCAATTCGAGTCCCAACATTTTCCGCAACGGTTAAACGCATTATTACTATTAATTGGATAGGCGCATTTATAATTTAGAAATATTGCAAAATGAAACGCAATTTTATAAAAAAAAAATTCTTAACACTTTAATTAAACCTTTTGAAATAAGAGCATTATAGGATCTCGTATTGCTGGAAGGTATAAATGAATAAAGAACAAAGGTCTAATAATAAAGCTTTACTGCAATACAAAAATAATCCTTACTTTACTGCTTTACTATTAGACCCCTGTTCTTTATTCATTTATTAAACCCCTTCCATTTGCTTCTATTATTTTGCATTAAACTTTAGAGAAATACGAGGTGCGATCCAAAACTTTGCATGTATTTTTTTAATAAATGCATTTCGGATAAAAATTAATTATTACCAGATACTTCAAAGTAGTCCCCTCCTGAGTTGATACACCGATCCCAGCGAGATTTCAAACTTTTGAAGCACCTTGGAAGTCATTTTCTGTATCAACACGGCGCTAAATCAGGGGGAGGAATAGCAGTACAATTTGTAGAGGCCAAAAATTCGCGCACAATCTGATGTGCGAGCTGGTGCATTGTCTTGCTGACTTGTCAACCCACCTCTGAGGACGTGTTCGGCGAATTCAATTCCGCAGACGTCTTAGAACTTCCCTGTAAAATCACAAATTATTTCACATCAAAAAACCAAATCAGCAATGACTTGGTGTTGCTGCGAACTTAGTTTGTGATTCACCATAGAATCATCGCCAAAAGCTTCCTTCAACATTTCATGACTTACTTTTGCCAGTTTGAAACAAAATTTAAGACAATATTTTTGCTTTTTCAAATGACTCATTTTCACGAACAAACAAAACAAAATGTAACCAAGCACTGTAAGTACAAAACCAACTACGCTGCCTTGATAACGAGTCAAAGCTGTTCCAAGGACAACTAGGAGATATCTAGCCACGATTCAAGTAACTAAACCCTTCTCGCCTGCATCTAAACCAATTCCGGGAACTTTTGCATCACACCTCGTTCACTTTACTATATAGTTATACAACGAGACTGATTACAAAGAGAATACGAGGGAAAACATGCAATCTATGCTGAATGTCATCAATATTTAACAGGATGGCGAATGTGCAGTTAAGCTCGTTCCCTTTATTGAAAAAGGGAAGCCAATTTCTCAGATCAGTTTACTTCTCAGTAGTGCGGGTACCGAAAAAATGACGCTTGAACATCTATATTACTGAATTGGTACCTACTGTCAGAGGGATTTTAAGTTTCAGTCTAGATATTCTTAACGCCCTAAAACATGTTCTAATTCCGTTTTAGACTCAGGCCCTGCCATATGAAGATCACAGTCACTCGTGAGGACCGCCCTAACATTTTGTCTAGCAAATTACCTTCACGTGAACCAAGATCATCTTCGGCAATAACAGAAATTGATGCTGTTATCGAGAATAAGGAATTACTTGGGCTCCCACAGTCAATGTAAAATCGAAGGCAATATTTATAATCCTGTGGTTACCGTTATCTCTTCCACTTTAGAGATACACAGTTAATTATTCCTTTACATTTGAGCACATTAAAATGAATTAAAATGACCAAAGTAACTTTAGTTTGTTTAATTTAAAAAAAATATCACACTGTGGAGGCTAATAATCAATTATTGATCGTTATTTCTCTAGCTCATTGGGCTGTCATGATATTGACTGTCGTAAAGGGATCATCAATCCTCAAATAAAAAAAATGGCAACTTATCAATCATTTTCAGTTTTGAAACTAATTTTGTATTTGTTCATTTTGGTTATGCACGTTTAACCCTTGGAAAAAGGGAAGTCTTTCTCCATCAATCCAAAAACTCAAAACAAAATCAAGCAAACAAAGAAACGATTATACCAAGTTTCTATAAAAATCTTTAAAACAGGTGCAGCTAATGGAATGCTGTACCAGAAAAATAGTCTAGCCATCCTCAGCTGAATAACAAAACTCGCTCTTTGAAGTCTACGTCTTGTCGGGAATACTCAACACTTTGCATGGCCTCCCTTCAAATTAATTAATAATAAACATATTCTTAAAGGAAATTTAATTGTTATTCACCAGAAACTATTAATATGAAAATTATAATGAAATTTATTAAGATTTTATATGATCTTGGAATAAGCATCAGGAATTAGCTATATGTAAAGCACTAAAACACCCAGGCTTGAACTGTTGCTGCCCTGTTGGAATTAAGACATAACTTTGGATTGTACTTCTGGGCCCGGATTCACAAAAGTGTCGTTATTAACGACGTCATAAGGTTAAGGATGACGGTAAATTTATTCACCTAAATGGAATTCACAAAACGAGTAGTTATCCATTTTACCTTTAACGACGAAATAATTGTCGTCTGGTTTCGAGACTATTGAAATTATGCTTCGTTTTATTGAAAACAGCCAACAAGAAACCAAAATCTACAGCAGAAGTAAACGATTTAAGAAAATTAGAGAATAAATAAACGTTTGCTTACGCGTTCAGTATAAGTTATTTCTACATCAACTTTCTACTTTTCTTACAAACAAATTTTCATTCAGACTTCTAATTCAGAGTTCAAATGCGTTAGGTGGTAGACGAATATTTTCACTTCAAACGTTTCAAATAGGAATGTTAGAGAAAAAGTATTATTCTGTGATCAAAGTGCGCCAATTAAGATTATTCAAACTCTCGATGAGTACTTTGAAAATCTGTTAGAGATTTATAATGCTTACCAGGATAAAATCATCAAAATTTAACGCCGAAGCGAATAATTGAATTATTTGTTTCGAAACGCGTTTAGATAAAAAAACAACAAAAAAAAACACATTTTGGAACAAATAAGTGTTGTGTAAATAAACATTATTTGTGTTCAATATTACAGGGTGATCATAAAGTCACCTTGCTAGAAAGACACTAGTTCACCCTGTGGAATAAAAGACCCAACAATAATGAATTCTTAATACATGTTTGATTAATTACTAGTGTGCAGGTAGGAAGGAATCAGCGAGGAATTCATTCACTGAAATTAAACTTTGTTATACACTATCTACCCAAAAGTAATCGGACACTTTCAATTTTAGACTCTTTGTGGAAAATACTTGACGAATCATCCTGAAACTTCAGGGGTGTAAAGAGCATGTTACACCTCATATTACAGCGAAGGTTTTGTTCCGAATGCGAATAGGGGACCAGCAACAAAGTGAACCAAAAAATAATGTTTATGATCAACCTGTAAAAAAATAATGCTTGAAATGCCTTGTAGCTGTAGCATATGATTATGAGACTTCTTTTACTGTCTTCATTTGGATGAGAATAGCACGTATATTCATGGACATATAAAATATTTTTTATAAAAAAAAAAAAAAAAAAAAAAAATCGAAATATTTTCGTAAGTTTTTTTGTTTATGACATACAGGGTTTTCAACCCAATGCAATGCCACTTTCAGGAAACTTGACAAACTAATGTACAGACAAAACCCTGCAATCAGAAAATAAAAATGAAATATTTTATGAAATATGAGCAGTTTTACTAATAATGTTTAACTGCGCATGCGCAAGGGTTACCAAGATGTCTTTTGCATAATTTAATAGCCAAATGTATAGAGTTGCTCTTATAAAAAGCCCAAGCAAATAGCTTGAAAATTCAGAAAGATATCGCCGATAGATCAGAAAGATCAATTCAGAAAGATCAGTTGCTCTCAAAGATAAACAAAACGATAAGAGATTCTCTCCAAATTTTTATTTTTGGACCGGACACCCGTATCAACTTCTCCTTAGGATGATATGAGGGCATGTTGACTTCATTTTGGCTTCATATCAGCGTAAGGAGAAGAAGTTGATACTGGTATCCGATCCAAAAATGAAAATTTGGAGAAAACCCCTTATCGTTTATTTTTGACAGCAACTGAAACTCAACTCATTCTATCGGCGATATTTTGCTGACTTTTCACGATATTTGCTTGGTTTTTTTTTTATAAGAATAGCTCTATACATTTGGCTAAGAAAGTATGTAAAAGACATTTTGATAAATCTTGCGCATGCGCATTTAAACATTATTTAGTAAAAATGCTCATATTTCATCAAATATTTAATATTTTTATATTCTGATTGCAGGTTGCTGTCTCTACTGTAGTTTGTCAAGTTTCCTGAAAATGGCATTGCATTGAGTTGAAAACCCTGCATGTTATAAACAAAAAACTTACGAAAACATTTCAATTTGTTTAAAGAAACCTTTATAACTCCCATGAATATACGTGCTATTCTCATACAAATGAACACGGATAAGTAAAAGATACCTCCTAAGCATATGCTACAGCTACAACGCATTTCAAGCGTTATTTTTTTACAGGGAGATCCCAAACATTTATTTTTTGTTCAATTTGTTGCTGGCCCCCTATTTGCCATCGGGACAAACCCTTCTCTGAAATATATGAGGTGTAACATTTTGTTTACACCCCAGAAGTTTCAGGGTAATTCGTCAAGTATTTTTCTAGATATTCGACAAAACGTATAAAATCGAAAATGTCAGATTACTTTTGGTTAGATAGTGTATTTTTTTCCTTCCTTCACCAATCCTTTAGCTGGACCTTCCTTTATTTTTTGCGATTTTCCAGACGGTTTTAAAAATTATTAAGAGAGATTAGAGTCCAGGTAAAAGCGACAGTAAATTCCATGACCATTATCGTTTATTAAATTTTACTTTATACATTTTATTATCGTATATACGGTATAACAGTATGCTTGTCTATGCTTATTTCTTGAAAATTCATTTATTGTTCTAATTTGGAAACTTGTTCTCAGCAAATATTACATTACAGCATGTTTGCGGATTTGCTGAAATGTAATATTTGCTGAGCACAAGTTTTCGAACTAGAACAATAAATGAATTTTCAAAACGTATGTAGGCTACAGGCAAGCATACTATTATATATGATAATGAAATTTAAAAAGTAAAATCCGCAAATTTGCTGTGAATAGCTGAAATATGTTAAAGACGCCTTAAACATTTCCCTCCGTCTTCTGATTTTGTTATTTGAATCCAAAGCGTAGTACCTAATTCCACAAATGTAATTTTGAGGGTGTGAGGTACTTCGGTTTTTTGTTTTGTTTTTTTTTGTTTTTTTTTCATCGAGCGCCGCCAGCATTCTCGTTTTTTAATAAATCAGCATTAAAAGACCACCCAAACAAAATTTTAGAAATTTATACATATTTATTTACTCCTTGGGAGGAATGGCAATGTTAAAAGTTCATTTCCATAAAATCTATATACAGAGGTTGGGTCAAAAGTGTGGTCGAAAACCGCGCAAACTTTTAAATGGGCACCAGACAGGAACCACTCATTGCTAATCTTCAAAGCAGAGTCCATCATGCTCGATGGTCTTCATCCAACGATCAGCCAGTTGGCGGATGCCCTCGCGAAACCACTCCTCCGGTTTCTGGGCGAAAAAGTCACGCACGGCGACTAGAACATCACTGACATTGGCGAAGCGCCGTCCACGTAGGAAGTGCGCCATGGACCGGAAGAGATGGTAGTCGGAAGGTGCCAGGTTGGGGCTGTATGCCGGATAAACCTGTTCTCCAACACTTCCTATATCTGTGTACCTACTTTTTATGAATAAAATACGTTGTTTGGCATATATGATGTTATGTTCAACTATCTGCATCGTGTCCTCAAATATCCTACGCACCCTGTACATACTGAATGGACACTGGAAACTAGACACCTTTCAAAATGCGCGGTTCGAGAATAATAATAAAAACATACACATATTATGGAAGCTCTTATTGTCGTAACAAATGAACATGCTTAACATGAAAATCGAAGAAAGAGTAAAACCCAACAAGACGTCCGGCTAATCTCGCAGATTTTTGGGAGCAGCTGATGACTGGATGGTTTCATTTTGATGCCATTTAAACTTGTGGAGTCCTAACGTACCCCAATCAGCTATTCTGATTCGGTGAAAGGGAGAAAAAATGTGGTATTAATAGGTGACTATGCTATAGATCTAGGTTAATGTGTGATTTGCTTATTATTCTATCAGTGAAATGCTGCTTCTTTCCTTTTCACTTTCCAAGAGCTGTTTTATATAAATTTATAATAGCATGCTGTGAATTTTATGGTTTTCATTTGCCTCTGTCACACACACAGATTGTTAATTACATAGATAGGAAATTTAGAGGAATTAAGAATATTTGAAAAATATTTTCATGTCTGTGTAGAAATATCGAGATTAATTTATTTGAAAATTCAATAAATGCTTTTTAGAAGTAAAATTAAATATTCCATATAATTTCTATTTAAGCTACATTTTTTTAATCAATGTATCTCGTAACGTTCTAGCCCGGCTTAGAAGAAGCTTTACATTTTGAACATCAAATGCGATTGCTCGTGGTGACCGATGTAAAGAAAGAAAAAAGAAGTTTCTGTATGAATCTTGGACATGTTCAATAAGACTAGACAGACATTTTTCGTGGAAGCCACATGTCCTACAAGTCGAAGAAATTGCCCATGATTTACTCCCGCGTAATGATGAGCGTGACAGCGAGCAATTGGCGTTGATAACGGTTGGGATTGGGCCAGAAAACCATGAAAGGCCTCGAGCCAAAATTTAAAGCCCCGTCTCCATTCCTTTTGGCTACAGAAAAGTAATTTTGGCATCTGCAGTTTTAAACCCGCTTTGTCAAATCAAACGTGACTCACTTAATGCCAGTCCAGTACACTTCCTCTCTTTATTCGAACAACAATGCTCGATATTTCTGGATTAGCAACGAGAATTGGATCAGGTGGCTCGTTCTATAATATTATTATTAATAAAAAGGACAGGGGATTAAATTGCGCATTAAAAGAGGTAAAGCTATCAGATAATTACAGCGATATTTCATTATGTAATCATTGTTTCAAACGCAATAATCAATACTATCAATAACTGTGTAATGAATTTTATTCTCGAGGCGCGAAGGGGTGGGGGTCCTTCCTTTAGTTGGAAAACTGCGAAAAATGAAAATATTTTAAGGTTGACATCTCAGGTGAAAGTAAACAACTTTTTTTGTATTGACTTAAATTCAAGAATAGCGCCCATTTCCTAAAAGAGAAATTCAGTAAAATGATTTTACAGCGACTCATTCGTATCGTGTTATATGGAAATCGGGTTATAAGAGAGTTAGAATTATGTAATACAATTAGATTAATTCATACCACGTTATATGGAAACCGTGTTACATGAAAAAAACGTTATACACAGGGTGGTCGATTTAAGTGAAGACACTGGAATGTCTAAAAAACTATGCATCGGATCAAATAATGTTTGAAACGAAATTTGTTCGTCTCGAAGGAGCCTATCCAAAATTGACCCCCCCCCCCTATCGGGATAACAAAGAAATATTAAAGGGAACCCCCATTTTTAATTGCAGATTAAAATACATTAATTTGACCTACGATTGATATCATTTTTTTCACAGATGATGCTGTAATCGACAAGAACGTTAAAAAAACGGGGGAGGGCGATTTTGGTATCGTTAGATACCTTTTTTTTGTTTTTTTTAATAGAAATATTGAGCATGTATTTTTTTATTTTCTGACCCGACGTGTATTTCTCGAGATATTCCCATTTTTTAGATATCGTTCGTGTACCCTTCTTCGATTTTTTTTTGTCAATTACAGCGCCATCTGTGAAAAAAAATATTAATCATAGGTCAAATTAATGTATTTCTTTCCTGGAGAATCCAAATCTGCAATAAAAATGGGGATTCCCATTTAAGATTTTCTTTGTGAGGAGGTGGGGGTGAGGGGTCAATTTTGGTATCATTCGAGATATTTCAGTATCTTCACTTAAATCGACCACCCTGTAGACATTGGATAAACTTCTAGGCTGGTTTTTTTTTAATTTTTTTATATTTTTTTATTTATTTTTATTTATTTTTTTTATAGCAAAAGATTGTCCGGGTAATTTAAGTTTTTTGAATATGTTATTGAGATAATCGGCAATTCTACTTGTGGGGGAATATGTATTGTCGACAATGGTCGTATGGCGTTGCCCGTTTTATGTGTTTTTGGGAGGCAATAAAGTCTCGGAAGCCGAGGGTTGCTGGGACATAAGTATTTAGTGTTGTAACCTTTGAAGATAGATTTGCAATCACTTATGCAAGTTTTGGTTCTCCTAACTAAGCTAGATAAGTTTAGCCTAGAACTTAGCAAAAAACTAGAATCTTTCAACATCCCTGACAACCACATCCTCGTCTCTTTCGATGTCACAGCGATGTTTCCCAGCATACCTATCGAGGACACAATAAATATTCTAAAAGATGTTTTGCACGACAATGACACTCCTTTGGCTAAGGTTAGAGACTTGCTGCTACTCAGCAGACTTTGCTGCTACAACAACTTTTTCCAGTTTGACAGCAAATTCTACAAAATGGAAAAAGGCACACCCATGGGTAGCAGCTTGAGCCCTTTCTTAGCCAACTTATTTCTCAATCATCTTGAAAATTTAGCCTGTACTAATTTTAATTACTACTGGTGTATAGAGAGGGAAGTAAACTTGCCTTCAATATCCACAGGAAGCCTAACTACGTACCAGCCTATATACGCAGCAATTCCAACCATTGTTTTGGCCACAAGCTGGCTGCGTATAACCACATGATTCACCGAGCATTGAACATCCCTATGACGCCAGAGAAAAGGAACATGGAATTCCGCCTGATCAAAGAAGCTGCTGCCGCCAATGGTTTCAATAATGAAACCGTGGATAAATTGATTAAGAGGCATAACTTCAAGTTGAAACTTATGGAAGCCACAACCCTTACTCACGGAACTCGGGACAGAAAGAAATATTTTTGCCTCCCATATAGCAGGAGGTTAACTAGAGGCCTGGAGAAAATCCTAGGATTGTTCGATCTTCAGGTGGCTTACAGAAGTAGCCACACGTTGAGAAGACTCTTAGGCAATACCAAGGATAAAATCCAGACAACAGAGAAATCCGGGATATACGAAATCACGTGTGGCACTTGTGACCACAAATATATCGGACAAACCCGCAGAAGAATTGAAACCAGAATAAAGGAACATTTCGACTGCGTAAGAAACCATAGACCAGAAAAATCAGCTTATGCTGAACATATCATTAATACTGGACACGTCATGAAGACAGAAAATTTCATTCTACATGTGGCTGATGACTACAAAAGACTTAAATTTCTTGGAGTCCCTGGAGATTATGAAGTGCGATGAACAAAAACTCCTGAATCACGATGCTGAACCTCTTGATCTATCACGATGGGAAACCTTGTTAGCCCATGCTAAATAACGGTTTTCTTGGCTCCTTTTCTCCTCTTTTTCTCTTCCTTTTGTTCTTTTTCGGATTTTTCTTCTGTATTTTCTGTTAAAACTCTGTAAAGCTCTCTCCTAGGTCCGCTAATTTGGACCAACCACTCTTGAGTGGCAAATCCTTTTGCACCCTATTGGCTTCTTACTCTTATATAAACCCTCTCCTTGTTTGTTACCTCGACTCATACTGATAATGACTATCTGGTAGTTGAGATATATACATTTATGAAGATTATTAAAATTCTTTTGTGGAAAAGTGGCATCCTTCCTTCATCTATACACAAGCATCCACAGATCATAAGGTCAGTTATTTTTATATTTTATATATATTTTAGTTTTATGAGTTAGCCTACTGATGGCACGGCCCTAACGCTTTTTGGCACAGATGATCCTTTGTGGCGGAACTTCATTGATGATCTCTTGATTTCGGGATCGAAGTGGTCTATCCAACTTTCTTCACCTAAGTCAATATTTCTTCATGTTCGTAGCGCAGAAGCAATTGTTGTTGGCTAATGTCCAATCTCTTCAGTTTCATATGAGGAAGGAGGATTCGCGAGATCCATGGTGCACAAAGTTTCCGGAATTCCAATTCTGCAGTTCTTGTCTACACAGGCTCCCGTGATATGCCACCTTCGACTAACAGCTGTTCCTGCGTTATGCGACGATTTTGCTCTATTGAGTTCATTGACACGATTCCGATGAACGTGTCAATGAACTCAACAGAAAGGACACAGTTGAGCTTGTCAATGAACTCAATATCATCAATATCTCAAAGGAACGTGTCAATGAACTCAATATCATCAGTTGCAGCTCGTCTTTTGTGACACAGGTTGAGAGTTGCACCAGGTTCATGACGAACACGAACAGATCAACGTCGCACAGTACTGATGTCGATACATTGATTGCCATAAACAGTCTTCAATCTCCGATGAATATCTATCGGTAGCACATTTTCTACTGTTAAAAACTATATGGAGAACCAACCAGAAGTGGCTGACATTTCATGTTAATATTCTTTTAATAGTTTATTTTTTATTTTAATAATTTTAATAATGTTAATTTAATTTTAATAACTAATTACATTTAGCGTTAATACTGAAATGGTAAAAATTGAGAAATTGTGTTTTCCTATAATATTTTTTGTCTTGTAATATTTATTATTTCATGCAGTGCTTCGAGGCACAATTCCTTATATATTCCATATTTCATATATTCCACTCGAATTTCAAACATTCATTTTACCGCATGAAATAATATGTTTGGCTCTGAGAATTTTTTCGCCCTCAGAAACACAACAGACTATTTCTCCAACATAATTCTTCACTTAATGAACAGGATAAAATAAAAACTGTGTATAAATACAATAAATTGAAACAATACTTTATGACAGAAATTATTTGATGTAATTATGCAATGACTCAAAAAACCCTCTTTTTTCAGAAGGTTTTCAATTTAGTTTCCATGGTAACCGTTTTTAATAGCGATGTCTTCGATTTAATTTTACGTTCAAAGAATCTTCATTTAGAGGCAGCTTTATATTTTAAAAAAGAAAGTTTAAAGCTCTTTTATCAGATTTCACTGCACTAATTAGCAATAAAAATAAACCGACTAAACGTATATCTATCCCTTACAATAGCCAACTAATTAAAGGCCTTTCAAACAATTTCAAAAAGCATAATATTCAACTTGTTTTTAATAATCCACATTCAGTTAAAAATCTCATAGGCAATCCCAAAGACAAGGCAAACGATCTTTACAAATCAGATACAGTATACTGTATCACTAACTGGTTCCCGAAAAGTGTGACATAAGTCGAAACATCATTTCCTATAACAATACACGCATTTATAAAGTGTACTTGAATACTAATCTGACCAAAAACAGAAGCGCATTAGAGTAATGCAACTACATATGTCTATGTAAGAAAATAAATATACCCAAGAAGCTTATTTTGTAATCTTTATTAAAAAAAAAAAAATAGAGATGTTGGAACAGAAGCTTGACTTTTTCGGTGTACAATTGTATGTAGCACTGATGCAAATTTGTTATTCCTCTATTTACACGAGAACTGCGTTCAGAGTCTGGATCGTTCTCTTGAAAAATAGCCACAGCAGCGAAGTGATTGAAAGCATCAGAAAGCATTGCTCGTGTCAAGGCTTTGACTGTCACTCTCTCATTTTCATCAGCAGACACATTTTTTTCCTAAAACTTCCTCCTCTACCATCACAAGCTCTTCATTAGAAAGATCATCTGAATGAGAAAGTAAAAGTTCATCGACATCTTCAATGCATATGTCTAAATTTGGTGTTCTCCCAGTGCCACAAACTTTTCATCACATTTGAACCGGCTGGCTCCACCACATCTCAAAACCCTTCAGAATCAACAATAATGAGGGCACAACTTCCAATTCAAGTATGCTTGAGATACCTCATCCCATGAGTCCTTGATGTTCTTCACTGCATCCTATGTTGGTGTCTTTTTCCAAAATTACCTGTGTGGGGCCTCCTTTAGTGTCGACTGCTTTGATGGCCATAGCAAATGTTATTAAAACTCTTAAAATTTGCTATTACCCATCAGTATTGGCTATTTGCATGATGATTCACGATGATGATAATAATAATAATATCCGAACACTGTTGCAATTTTTTGGGGGTAAAGAAAATCACATTCTTCTGGCGTAAGTGCGAAACGACGTAAGTCGGGGTCTTACTGTATATATAAAATTAAATGTAAAATTGTCCAAGGTTTACTATGGTCAGACGTCAAGAAACACCAATGCACGTTGAAAAGAACACATCGCAAATTTCATATATGCTAGACTGGAAAAACCAGCTATCACCAAACACACCATTAAACACCGACATCAGTTTACAAAATAAGATTTGAAGATGATTTATTCCATTCAGAACAATAGATTACTGGATCCATTTGAAAGTTGCGCTGGAGAAGAAGTTGATATTGGTGTCCGATCCAAAAATAAAAATTTAGAGAAAACCCCCTTATCGTTTTGTTTATTTTTGAGGGCAACTGAAATTGAACTCATTCTATCGGCGATATCTTTCTGAATTTTTACTTGGGCTTTTACTAAGAGTACCTCTATATACGTATTTGGCTAATAAATTATGCAAAAGACATTTTGGTACCGCTTGCGTATGCGCAGTTAAACATTTAGTAAAAATGCTCATGTTTCATTAAATATTAATGAGATACTAAATCATAAATTCCTTTTTTTATATAAAAATCACGAGTTTTACAGTTGAAAAACACACCCAGTTTATGTTTTGGCTCTTCTTCTGTCTTGAAGCACTTGTTTCTCAAATGGCTGTCAAGAGAACGGAAAAGGTGATAATCTGTTGGAGAGTACGGTGAATGAGATAATACTTTCCAGGCAAGTTTGTTTATTGCCTGGCGGGTCAGCTTTGCCGTATGCGGACGTGCGTTGTCATGAAGAAATCAACTCCCTTACGGTTCGCAAGAGCTGACTGTTTTTTGCTTGATTTTTTCATGCGTACGTTGAAGCAGACCAACACACACGCATGCTGTGATAGTTTGTCCTGGATTTTGGAGCTCATAATTGACTACGCCAGCTGTTGTCCACCAAACACTCAAGAGAATCTTCAAGACGCTCATCACCAGTTCTAAGTTTTTTGAACCAATTCTGTGCCGTCCGGTCGGTGACACAATCATCACCGAATGCTGTACAAATATTACGAGCAGCCTCCGCTGGTTTATGGCCAAGTTTAAATTCATACAACAGGTAGGCTCGTATTATTGGTGATGTAGGTGCCATTTCAGACGTTTTTTCAAAATAAAATTGAATGTTTTCACTTAGACAAGTAAGTGCAAAGAAATGACCAATCATTTCTCTTTAATGTATAAAAAATTTGCATTATTCAAATCATCCTACGAGAGGATTGTAATCCATTCAAAAAGTAAGGGTGAAGAAACGAAAAAACTTTCCCCTCGACCTGATGACACAAAAATAGAAGGCATTACGTTTCAACATGCCCTCAATCTAATTAAGCTGTACACCGTAATACAGAAACCATGTTATAAGATTATTGTTATAGAACTGTCTCAATTTTCGTTCCGCGTTATATGGAAACCGTATTTTGAGAATACCGCGTTATAGGAGGGTTGACTACATTAGCTTTGTATTTGTGTATACAGAAATGGCACATTAAAAACCCTTTTCACTGAAAATAATAAATACAAACTCAATAATATAGCTGGTTTTCCTTTTAGTGTGGACTAAATAACTACCTGCTTTATAATAAGAAAAGTATTTCTTTTAATAATCGTGAAAATTTGTTTAATATGGTTTAAAGTAAGCGAATTAAAAATACGCAGCATTCATGTATAAAAGATTTAGTTTTCTATTTTCAAAGACAACAAAAGACAATAAGTGTGTTTAATGATAAAAGATGATTCATTTACTAAATGACGCAGTTTTCCTAAATTGTTTACTAATTACAAACGAGCCATCGATTTTTTTATACCTTTAAAAAATAACGAATTTATCTACAAGAGTCACGAGGTTCGAGAAATTTTAAGTAAATCTATTCGTTATCATTTTCGGGTCTTGTTTCTTATCAAATAAAAACAATGAAATTAATTTTACATCACTTTTTTTTCAAACATAATTAAGAATGAAAAACTTAATTACATATCAAAAAGTCCATGTGATTGGTCGCATGTTGATGACTATTTAAACTGAAGAATGACATTAGAAGAGGATAAAAAAACAACAACATAACATTGAACCAAGAGTAAATTAAACAACAGTGTCTCACTTAATTAGATCTTATATTCTGAAGCAAAGCATTAATTATACACAAAAGCTTTTGCTTCTGTTTCTTCTTCTTCTTCCCCTGCCTTTGTTAATGCGGTTTCCAATAATTCCACATCCACTCACTCGTTTTTCCGTTCTCCTTCTTCTAGCTTAAGAACTCCAGCCTTTTCCTCCTCCTCCTCCTCTTTCCTCGCCTTCCTTCTCCTTTCAGTTGACCGTCAAGCAAGAAGGAGAGAGAGAGAGAGAGAGAGAGAGAGAGAGAGAGAGAAAGAGAAAAAGCGAGGGACGTTCTTTGGAAAATTTAATTACGGCATTGCGCTCGTGTGCCCTTTCACCATTAGGCTTAATGAAGTGTTTAATGTTGGACTTCACTTTCACCTGGCCACGATGAAGATGGCTCCATCTGGTGTTAACACTGGACAGCTATGTTATTAAATCTAAAGCCAGAACAGTGCCGGCAAATGAACTGTGTCACACAATGTTCTATTCGCTTTTCCTTCATTTCTTTGCTTTCCTTTTTGTCCCCTCACCCTCACACTCTTCCTTCCCCCGTCTTATCTTTTTCATTACTCGCTTGGATGGGTGGGTGAGTGAGCGTGTACATTCGCTCATGCATTCCCACCAATAACAAACCACTCCGGCCTGAGTAATTTGTTAAGAATTTAATGATACGAAGTGTTAAAAACAAAAGAAATTCACTTGTGTGCGAATACCTGCATAAAATATGATCTAAGTCGATTCATTATTAAAAGGAAGATTTTTATATTCAGCTGCTATATCAATATTTCTTTTTCAAAATGCGAATATAGGAAAAATAAAGAACTACGAATGAACATGAAGGAAAATACTTAAGCTGCACCCGAAACTTTAATTCGTGACGACCGAAAATAATATGAATTCTTAAAGAAGTCAATATCAGGACACCTAATTTGATTGTGCATATGGAATAAGGAAACAATTACGAATGAAATTGCTAGTAATTGGTATTCTAATTATTAGGAATAATCACTGCTATTCCACTCGACAACCGGAGACTCTGCAGAAGGTTGGTTCATCTTTATGAAAACGATTTTGAAGCTACGTAATGTCTGATTGGCTGCAGTTACGGACGCCGACTGAAATATGCAGATGACTACATTTCTTGATAAGCAAAACGACGATGGCACTTCCTCATATTTTGCCTCGAGTTGGGTTTTGGGAAGGCTATATTACAGCCCTTTCCGATGCAGGTTATAGTTATTCTGAAATCATTAAACAGTGCAAACAAAAAGGGTTCAGCGTTTCTAAAGTGGGCATCCATAACGTACTTATGAACAAACGCATATTACGAAATTCGGATAACAATGCTGAAAAATGTGTGCGAAAACGACAGCCTCGACCATGTCGTACGAGCGACGTAGTTTGCAAAGCGAAAGCCCAGGTCACCGGGGAAAACCCAGATATCCAAAGGACGATAGCATCAAGTGTTGGAACTTCTCGGGCAACAGTGTCACGCATTGTATACCAAAATTTGAATCTGGAAAGGTACGGGTTCACACGCTGAGCTTGAAGTAGTACATCGCATGAAACTATACTTGGCTGGTGGCGATTCGTGTTCACGTTAGACGAAGCATGGGTCTATCTTTCCGGCTGCAATAAAATCCGAGCAATTCACTACCGCACCAAGGGAGAAACGTTCTATGCAACATGGGCCAGGCAATGTCGTGAAACTTTTTCTCGAGGTTTCATGATCATTACCAGATTCAGCTACAACGGGAAGCTTGAGGTGCATAAGGTTGGGAAAAATGCAAAAATTAACTCGGCATATTAACAAAGTAATGTTCTAGAACCATTGTATAGACAAGAGATTCCTGCTCTGTATAGCAACGACACAAATAAGGTAGGTATTCACCTGGACAAAGACTCTAGCCAAACTTCTGGCGCTACTTTTCTTTCTGGCGGAAGTCGAAGCATACACTTTAATGCCATACCTGTCAAATCCCCTGAAGTTTCTCCTATAGACTTTTGGATCTTTGGAGTCCTGAAGTGTGCTCTTGGAAACCGCCGACCGTGAACAGTCAAAGGCTTATGGAAAACTCTTAAAGAAGAATGGACAGAATTAACACCACGTTCTGCAATGAGCATTGTTGCAATGAAACCTTAGATGCGGAGCCATCGTCCGACAACATGGGCATCAGCTAGAACACAATAGTTATTGGCCTCACGGATTTTCCTCGTAAAAATTTCACATTAGAAATCGTTTTCGTAAGGTTGAATCAACCTTTTCTAATACTTATGTAATTCCTTTAGAAGATTTAGGAATGGCATGCTGTTTTATTCGATGGTTTTATAGGGAACATTTAAAATTAATTACACAAGCGGAAATAGAAACAGAAGAGAGCAAATGGTTACTTGTATATTAGATGCTGCATAAATTAATACTTGAAATAAAATGTCCCATTTTTGCCGTGTGTGAACTCTCTAATAGTTCCTAACCGATTTCAGTAAATAAACATATCCCATTAGCGTTCTGCTCGTACTATTAGCAGCTCGGCTACAGTGGCGCAGTAAACATCAACTACAAATATTGTTTTAGCAATGAAACTTGGCGATGAGGCTTACCTGACAAAAAAGAAAAAAGTCCACTGTATAGGACGAGAATACTCTAACTTGGAATTGTTAATTAAATCCCAATGCGCTGCCCACAGTTCAGGACTAATCTTACTCCTTTTGATTATGCGGACAGGACTACAAAAACTTCGATAAGCAACCGTAGGTAATCAACAAAAGGAATGCCACGTCTACGAAAAATAATACCAATGCACATGCTGCAACTATTAAGTAAATAGAAATCCTCTCGTGAGTTGGATTGATCAGCAGATCGTTATCTATTATCAACTAATACATAGTTGTGTATCCTGGAACAAGATGTTAAGGGGCCTGGTGGTGGAGTTTCCGATCAGCTATTGGGATATCTGAATTGCCTCGTTAATGTTGAACAGGTGAATAACGACTAACCACTAGATGCTATCAGGTATTACTTTGATGAAAGGTATGCCACAGTAGTTACCTGCGTCATACAGATAAGAGAACATAACTCACTCTAAGCGACCAGAAGTTTAAGACGCATTATTACTTAATACAAATAATATTGTACTTAACTAACACTTTCACTGAATTTGATCATCATTCTAGCATTTGTTCATGGCACCCCGTGTTCAATTTCAGCGAGCGTATAAACCTGAATTTAATATGGACACCAGTAATATCCATTGCAAATAGTTAAGACATTAGTTTTTCCGCATGCAGATTCTGAATATGTTTCCTGACTGCATGGGCAGGGTTAGGAATTATTAGAGGGATTAGGTACGGCAAAAAGTACCAATCCTTTGGATACATCCCCAGATATTTACAGGTTACTTATAAGAATTTCATTCATAGCTATTAAACAGAGATCGGCCTCGATGGCTCAGTGGTTGCATGATTGCCTCTGATGCCCGAGGACGCGGGTTCGACCCCGGCCGAGGGCGACGAGGACTTTTTCAGGAGGAAAATCCTGAGATCACGCACTTCCTTCGGAAGGGAAGTAAAGCCGTTGGTCCCGTGTAGTCGTTTGCCGGCTGCACGTTATAGAACCCTTGCGAGGCAAAATTTGCGGCCCCTATAACGCCGTCCTGAAATGACCATGGCAGTTGAAAAGGACGTTAATACCAAACGAACCAAACCAAACCTATTAAACAGATAATCGTTTCGCAGGTAATCAAAACTTTTAATGATATCTCGCGTGTTTAAGTTTATATCAAAATTTAGACTTCTAGCATAATCTTTCCCTTTCATCTCTGCACGAAATTTTCATGTCTGTGATTTGTGCTTGGATTGGAATTCAGAGAAAACACCATGTCACGAAAAGATTTGAAGCCAGGTCCGCCTTGTCAATCAGTTCTCCAATAACCAGTTTTGGAGCAATATGAATGAACAGATGGTGCATCTTCAAATCGATATGGAGAACTGCGTGTACGGAATCAAGATATTATATAATATAAACTTTTCTAGGTCATCTATCGATTGTCTGCGTTTTCTGTCTTCTTCACTAACCTGGTGATCATTTCTTTATTTCTTTCGGATGTTTGTCTGCCTGGATTTGGATCGTCTGCAATAGAAATGCGGCCATCTTTCAATCGCTTGTGCCACTCTGAAGTGTGGGTCCGTGTAATTGAGTCATGTCCATAAGATTCGGGAGAAAGGTAAACTTCTCAAATTTTTTTAAATATTACCTTGATGTCCTTTTTACTTCATTTTACAAATCCACAACCTAAAGTAGTCTTTACAAAATGCAACCATACATCTGATAGCTGCAGTAACTACTATTGATACGTCAGTCGATATCTCTGCGCAGCCGCAGGACAAAAATTTAATATAGCGGCAAGTGAAGTTAAATTCATTGTATGATCTAACACATAAGATGCAATCAAATATTTTTTCACCCTCCGGCAATTTAATTCACCAATAGCCTTATTTTATGAAAATTCAATTTTTTGATGAAAAACTACCAAAAACTTGATTTAAAATCACTATTCCCCTTGCTTCCGTAACCTCAATTACAGACTGGGCTTCTCTTCATCAAGATATCGTTTTCGAAGTATACGGCCAAACGGGTATACCGCATGGTCCCAGTAGAGCCTTTTATTTCCAAAAACGGCGATTGACTAAGAACTGATTTAACATTGCTCTCTCTGCAACAACAGGAAATCACAGAGTCATCTGTTGTGGAAACACACTACTACAAATGCACGACTTCCTTGAGGCCTATGACAGTTTGTGATACCATCCCTTAGCTCTGAGGGAAAAAAAATACATTTGCCATGACTAAGCCCCAACCCTCGTATTTTGGGAAATCCTTCGTAACTGCTTCTGCGTGCCCATCTCTCAAGTAAACTTTAATCCATAATGATTAACTGGAAGTTTTCAGTTTCCTACATAACCACAGCATTATTTAGTCCGACTACCGAGTATCCATCTATCTCATTTTCCATCGCGAACAAAGTTTCCAGGGCTATTTAAATGACGATCTGCAAAAGGGCTTTGTTTTATCTATCTCTTCCTATATCGAGAACTTGTTCAGAATAAACTCTGAAGCTTTCATGTTCGAAGCCGTTTAAAAATATTAAAGAAGAGGAGTCGAGCGAAGGAACGGTAGAGAATGGAGAAGTGGAAAGAGAGGGGGGTGTAAGGGTGGACGGGGGAGGAGGGTTCCTTTCAATGAAGATAACGCGACATGAAAATCGTCGGTTCGGAGCGTCGCCAACCTCCAAATTATAGCTACAGGCTCAGCAGTTATTATTGCGACAATAAATTGCGACTTTAAGATTTCTGCGTATCACCGTTTGCCAGAATCGTAAAAATACCTTGGGAATTGGAGATTCAAATAAAAAAAGTTTTTATCTGGCCGTTTAAAATTTGTGTATAAAAATATAAAAACTATATAAAATGTTTATTTAAATTCATGAGGTTTCAATACAAATTTTTTATACATGTTTTATTCATGTACGTGATCTAACTTGGAAAGTGAAGTTTGTTTTTTTTTTGTTGTTTTTTTTATTTGGCGTGTGCGCAGTTCTATTCTTTTAGCACACTCTAAAATAAATATTTAGATTTCTTTTTTTTTCCCTTGTTTTTTTTCACTTTTTTTAACTTCAAAACATCAATATACTGCTTTCCCATTATATATTCATTTAATAAAATGCATAATATAAAATGCAATTTTCTCAATATGTGATAATACCTACTGCAGTAGAACAGATTAAGTTTCGTCTTGAAATCATAGAAATATTATTCTCTCTTAAATTTTTACTTTCTCGTCTACTGAATGTAATATGAAGAGAATTGACGAAAATTTGTTTGTTGATTACGAGAAAGAGCTTTCCAATTTCTTGGGCGGAATTGAAATTACTTTTGCTCCACTGCCTATTCGATGAATGTAGTTATTTTTTTTTTTATTTTCACTCTCTTCCGCCTTCCCCTTATCCGGGGTTTCATTCTCTACTATTAAGGGATCCTGTTTTCCTGCAACGAAAATTTATTCATAAACTCGAATAAGGAAGCCATTTTCTGAGTTCGCGGGAGAATGGCGAATCAGGAAAACGAAACCCAGAAAGAAATGGAAAAGTAAATAAGGCGAGAACAGGAAGGAAGGGAATGGGAGCGAAAATTCTGGAAGAATAATGGGAAAAATAAGGAATTAATAATTGGAAACTTAATAGGCAATTACAGCTAGAAAAAGTAAATGTTATAATGGAAATGAATTTCTTAGAAATCGAAATGAGAAAAATTGAAAAAAAAATAAATATTTGAAGTTCTCCCTCGAAGTAGGATGAATAATAAATCGCCACCATCTATGAACAGAAACAGGACATAAATCTTTAAAAAAAAATTTCAATTCTTTTAATAAGTTTTGTGGCTTTAAGAAATGAAGTTTAACATCAAAAGTCGAGACTACCGTCATTTTATTTTCCGTCTATGCAGAAAATTAACTTCGTATCAAAAACTATTCCACCAATATACACTGTTTTGGTGCGAAGAACCAAATGAAAGGAAAAGTACCTTATATTCATAAATTCGATCGTCTTTCATCTGCAAAGTACGTTATTTCTGAGATAAACGTAGTCGAAATTGAGAAAATTAATGTTTTTAAATATTTTATTGCGCCATGATTTTATGAGTACATGCCGATATCAGTAAAAGCTTTAAAAATATTAATATGTACCCGCGTCCCGGTAAAGAAAAACGAATGTCGAAATGCGCATGCGTTGGTTTTATCGTTTTACCATAAGAAATAAACCCTTTCTTTTCGGATATTCGTTTTGTAAAAAAATATATTTTGTAAAATATATATATTTTTGAATACTATTTAAAGCGTCATCTCTTGATGAGATATATAATATAAAACACTCAGCATGCGCAGAATACTTTTCTTTTCATTCGGTTCTTCGCATCAAAATAGAGTCCATTTAACATTAACTTATTAAACAGTTGATATTCGTAACTGAATAGATTGGATTTTCATTTTATCTTCTATAAATAATTCACACAAGGCAGCAGGGGTGGCGCTAGCTTCTTCGGCGCCCCCATGCAAACCTCTAAAATGTGCGCCCTTTCAACCTTGGTTAGCGCCCCATTCTACAATGCGCCCCCATGCGACGCTTACTTTGCTTACTGGTTCACGCCGCCCCTGCAAGGCAGTTTTAACCTGTACAGTTTCAACTTCTGCAGTTTGCCACTAGGGTAAGGTTTACTCGATAATCGATTTCGACATACAGTGCCTTCAAAACATACCTGCAGGTGGGCAATGGAAATTAGATCTATAGCAATCTCCACATGGCCCAACAAAATGCTACGATATGGATACATTAATGGCCTAACAAGTGTTGACTTTCACTAATCAAATGTGGGTACATCCTTTGTTTCTCTCTCTTTAAATGCAGAAAGACCTATCAAAAGACCAGAAAAATATAATTCGATCAGAATAGCCTCTTTCGATTCCGGAAAAACTTCGATTCAATCTACGATTACTGTGGAATTAGGGTGACCAGATTTTGAAGGGAAAAAATGCAGGACATAAATGCAGGACACAATTGCAATTAGGATTGATTAGAAATTTCTTGCAAAAGTGGTATCGCGGTGTATTTTCATGGTGTATTTTCTAAAATTCAATGTAAACACTTTATTGAAAATGATAATTTTTACTTAAATTATATAAAAAAATAAATGAATCTGTTTGATTTAAACCAGATCGGCCTCGGTGGCTCAGTGGTTGTGTGATCCCCTCTGATGCCCAAGGACATGGGTATCCTGAGATCACGCATTTCCTTCGGAAGGGAAGTAAAGCCGTTGGTCCCGTACTGCCAGCTGCACGTTAAAGAACCCTTGCGAGGCAAAATTTGTGGCCCCTATAATGCAGTCCTGAAATGACCATAGCATTTGAAAAGGACGTTAACACCAAACAAACCAAACCAACCTGATTTAAACCAGAATGTTTGTAATAATAATTGCAAAATGGTCTTTGGAGGATTTTTTCACACCATTACCTCCGACATTAATTAATAAACGGAGAAAAATATTTTAGAATATATATAAATTTTTCTCTATTCGGAATGTTTATTTTTAAACATTTTTATGATGATCATTACGGAATGCAGGACAAATTAAAAAAGAAGAACATTCTCATTTTTTTCAGTAGGTAAAGCAGTTTGCAGGACAAAACATAATAAAGCAGGACTGTCCTGAAAAATGCAGAACGTTCTGGTCACCCTAGGTGGAATATAAAGCAGCAATTTAAAGTATATTTTCTGCCGCTATCTCCTATCAATTCAAAATGGATTACAAGAAAAATTAATAAAATATTTTCCTCAACTGTACGACAATGTACACCTTGCACAATATCTCCGGAATGACGGCACCAGGTTTAAGGCAAAGTGAAGATATCAGGAGAAAAATATAAGATTTCTGGGCCAGCATCTCCGGACCGCTTTGAAAAAACCTGTAATCTTGAGAAAACTTTTTAGGGGGGGGGGATACCGAAATCAATTCAATCAATACACCACGCATTTTATTTCAAACAAACATTTGCATCAGAGAGCTTCGATTATAAGTTGAATCAGAATTCTAATTATGTAAAATGATTTTAAGAGAAACTGGATTACATAAATTCAAAACACAAAACTGCATTCTTTAAGGAGAAAACAAATAAAAGACTGAAAGAGTAACTAGGCGACAGGTATTTAGATTTAGGCTACTCCATTGTTATTATCAGGAGCATTATATGATTTAACGAAAAGCAGGCCCGTAGTCAGGGAGGGTCGAGGGGGGTCGACGGCCAATCCATTATGGAAAAAGGTCCGCCTCCCAAATATGGAAAAAGGTCCGACTCAGTGGAATTTTTGAAAAAAGGTCCGGAATTTTTGAAAATCGCATCCCCCAAGATAACGTCCTGGCTACGGCCCTGGAAAAGGAAACTAAAATTATGCAACTGCGACAGCTCTTGTAGATTAAGTTCTGGATTGAATTACGGTTTCGATTTTTAAGTACAGCAAAGTCAACATAAAGGGAGACAAAATTTCCTGCAGATACGAGGATCTACGAGGATGAATCAAAAAGTAAGTTACACTCAGCACCATCCGTGGTCCAAGAGCGCCGACATCATTCGCAGTTTTTAAGGATGTTGCCTGCATGTCTATAATTTCAATGTGGCATGATCCCACGCGTTCACTTCGTACGCAAGAGTTTTGTTGTCATGGCGCAGCAACTGGTTGTACACTCCAAGTTGGAGATTCGCGCAACAATCCGTTTTTTTATTGGTGAAAGGCTTAATTCTATGGGGATAATGTGATTTCTCGTGCTGCAATTGTGAAGTGGTTCCAGCAGTTCGAAAATGGACGCTCAGATTTGACGGACGAATACCGTGCAGGAAGACCATCCACGTCCAGCACTCCCGAGCACTTTGCCAGCGCTAATGAGATAATTCTGGACAATCGACGAAAACGAAATGTGACCTGGGAGGAAAATAAATCCGCACTGATGACGATGTCAAAGACGCAGTGCTGACATGGTTGAGAAACGCTGGAGCGGATTTTTACCACAGCGGCATGGAAAAGTTAATTTCACGTTCAGACAAGTGTTTACATTTGTTGGGCGATTATGTAGAAAAGTGAAATAAATGGTGCACATTTTCTCAGAATGTGTGTATGGGATCTTAACTTACAGTATATCTGTTTTTACTGTTTCAGAGTGTAACTTACTTTTTTGATTCACTTTCGTACAATTGGACAAACTCTTTGTAAGAAGCGTTGAAATGTTGGATGCCAGGAGCGCATGAACTGTAGAATTATTAACTGAAAGCTTCCGACGAATAGAAGACTTCCGGGGGATAAAGCTTCCGAGATTATCTCTTACAATATGGTACGTCAGTTTGTCACTCTGAAGTTTTGAAGATTTTTACTTCAAGAGTTAGCGTAATAACCATTTAGAAACGAAAGCTATGCCTCCTGTCTGAAATTTGGAGCAAAATCAAAATCTGTAAGAGCTTCGCAGGTCATATAATAGCCGCTGAATGATGTTAATTTCAAAACATTTTTTGTTTCACTTATTTTAATTCTAGGAACTTTAAATGAAATGTTTTGCGTACAGAGAAAACATTATACAAGAATAAATCATCGCATGCAACAAGTCTTTTTTTATTTAAAAACCGTTATTTGAGATGAACCTATCATTTATACAAAAATCTCTATTTTTGTCGGGGAGTGCAGAATCACACAGGATAATACAACCATCATTTATAGCTTTATTAGAAAGGATTAGTAATTATGTTTTTTCAGTGTGAAGAAAGATTTCTTCAGACCAATAAAACGATCATCAGCTAAGCATTGACTCGCTCTGTCTATTTAAAATTAACCGCATGAGAGAAATACGTTGAGCACTCCACGTTAGCAACCAAATAAACAATGAGAGTGAGCCTCTACGCAATAACAGGATTCAATGCAGTGACCATCCCATAAATCATCGCAGAAGTGCCTTTAGATGACCTCAGCGAGAATGTCAAACCTCATCCTGTATATCATTCCTTGCAGGACAGCACCAACAAAACGAGCAGCTCACTATAGAGACACCCATCATCATGCTATTCATCACGTCAAGAAACAAGAACCTGAAGGAGACATTTTCTCTATTCTTAGGTTATACAGTTTAAGAAATATTGGTGCATTAATGACAAACTAACACATTTTGAACTGAGGTAAAAACGAATATCAAAAAACCATTGATTATTTATGTAGAAAACATTACTCGGATGTCACCCGTTTTTCATAATAAACGATCAGTTTTCAAGGCAATCGAAACCGTATTTTTAAAATGTTCCACCTTATTTCCTTATTCTTCTTTTTCATGTCAAATAAAGATCGAATTTCAGTTCTCCGCGATTGCATTCTACTAGTAAAGTCCATCCTAATTGGCTTATATTTTTTCGTTCTTTTTGCCTGTCTTCCACGTTGCCCCGGTTTTCTTTTCTCATTCAGAACTCACCCCAATATCAGCTTGCCATGCAGGCAAACGACGCATACAATTAGATGCAAATTGGCGGTAATCTTCATCTTCCAGCCAGGAAGAAAGAAAGAAAGTGCAAAATTCTGCGTGTTTCCCGGGAGGATACCATAATGTTGGCTCACGTTTCGGAGATGGCTGGTGTGACTTATGCATCAAACTGAATTTTCCTGTTGAACAAACATTGGATGGCGTAATAAAAAGAGGTCCATTATTTAATTTCATCCGAAGTGACCTTAACGATTCATCATTTCGTAGTCATTGTACAGAGCATGTATAATATCAAGTTTAAAGGGAATGGGTATTTGGACTGCGTTGAAAAAGTCCACGAATATTACAGATCTCAAGTATTGAAATATATGAAGAAGTACTTGTTTGAAGACAACGACAATGGCTGAAAGATAATTGGTGATGTAGTATTTTGGAATACGGATTCTTTAAAAGATTTTTCGTTTTAAGGAATTTTTTTTATCTTGCAAAAAATATTCGTCAATTATACCAGCTTTTGCTCTTAAATTAATTTAGAAAATAAGTTTTCCGCAATTCTAGTTCAAGTATAACTATTTTTAAACATACAGTAGAATTGTGATTTGCCTATAGCTGAAAACGGGAATTTAATTTCTTGGCTTTACGCCAAATCAGTTAAAAATAACGGATGCCAAGTCATTTGCAGCAAAGAAGAAAATATCCGGATATGGCCCGCGGGCCATAGATTGGGCTTCGTTAGGGTTGTCATTCCTAAATGTTAAATCGAGAGCTTCAATTTCAAAATAAGAATGCAGAATAACTATTTGAAGTACTCGACTTTCAAATCGACAAGCCTGTTTTGTTTTTCTTCATTATTGAATATATTTTATATATTTTGTGAATTAGTTTTGATTATCATCTTTAGATAATAATTAAAAAGCATCAAAATTTGTAGGTAAATTTTAGAATTTTTATTCTAAAAACATTGCGCAAGAAAATTTCAAAAACTTCATGCTTCAGAGATGAAAATCGTAATTTCTTAATGAATTCAATGTGCTGAACAGGAATATGACTAAGAAAAAGCTGAATTTGCTGCGGTTTCTTAGTAATAATAATGTGTACGCATTATAATAAACATGTTAAGAGTACCTTAATATTCTTCAGAGTTTCCCTTTCTTTTGGCCTGTCATTTGCAAACCTCGTGGGGAGCATGTCTGATAATCGTCCAACAATAGTCAGTCACCATTGATTGGACCATTTGCCCTGGTACCGTTGCTCCATTTCGGCAATGTCTTGATGGATATGTTCGCCGTGCTCATCACTGACATGCCCGCATCATCAGGGAAGAAATTCAAGTGGGAGTCACGAAAGTGGATCTTTAAGGACATATTGCAGTCGAATGCATGAAACGTATCCTCAACCAGATTCTTGTAGTTTTCGACCTTAACATTCCCCAGGAAATTTACTGCAACCTGATAGAATGCATCTCAAACATTTTTTTTTTACATAAAGGGGTGATGCAATATAACGCAGTATTGCGTAACCATGTATTTACCTTACTAAATTGCATTATACAGGGTGTCCAAAAAGTCTGGTAACATGGCAGATATCTCAAAGCTGCCAGGTAGGAGAGATCTGATGAGTGTGGTTTATATGCAATAGGTGGATGGGGAATTCATAGCCGCACTCAAATTTGACTTTGGCCCCCAAATTTAAGGTCATTCATTTGCTAACTCGAAAACTATTAAAGATAGAGAAAATTTTCCAGTTGCTACCCTGTACAGCAACACCGCATTAGTCTAAAAACAATTTTTATTCACACCTTTCCCCTTGAAAGATTTTGAGAAAATGGGCGAGAAAGAGTCACTCAAGGTCAATTACTTAATGAGCCTTACCAACGGTGTGCTGCACTGCATTCAAATGTGTTAGAAACCTCAGCCAACCTGGACAGCCCAAGTTACCTTGGGTGGATCTTTCTCGCCCATTTTCTCAAAATCTTTCAAGGGGAAAGGTGTGATTAAAGATTTAGAGACTGGATCTTAAGATGGTTGATCTAGATTCTAGATGCTTATGCGGAAGACTGGAAGATATACAAACCAATTAAAAGATACTATCAGCCAACAGAAGTAGATTTCGAATATTATAGAGGGTGGATACAAAAATGAGCCCCCCTCCCCTTTTATTTTCGTAACCGAAGCAGATATATCAATTTTGATGAATCCAATGAACAGGAAGTGACCTATCCCATGGTGCACTTTTCATCATCCCAAATATGCAAATTAGAACCTATCTTAAAAACCGTAACAGATACACGAAAAATTCCAATTGAAGACTTGTTCAGCATGGAATTCCGAACAAAACAAAAAAATTTTTTTTCCAAAATCCGATGAACGGATCACCAACAATCACAATCCAAAGCAGAAGATCATGTTGACTATTTCAGGAACAGTGTAGCTTGCCATCCTGGAATTGTTCTGTCTTCTGTATGCTGACATGCCTTTTATTTGCTTTTTCTCATAAAAGTGAATGTTATTATGGTAATTTTTGGTAATTTCTTGATTTGCATGTTGAACATTCAAATGTCTTTGTGAAGTGCATAGGGAGGTAACTAATAAATTCAACATGTGATTGTTGGCCATCCGTTCATCGGATTTTGGAAATTTTTTCATATTTGGGATGATAAAAAGTGCATCATGGGATAGGTCACTCACAACTTCCTATTCATTGGATTCATCAAAATTGACATAATTGCTCCAATTTGATCAAAGATGGACGAGTGGACAAAAAAACAAAAAAAAACAAAAACAAAGCGAAACTGTCATAAAACGCAGCGAGAAGGAAAACACAATTTCTAATTAAAATAATTTTTATTCTTTTCTGTTAACCGTAATGATCTCTTTTGATTTTCTTAGAACTGCTTTTTCTTTTGGTTCGTTATCCTCCCTTCAAATTAGTTACATTTCTTGTAATTCTTTCTTATCACGATTTTCTAATTGCAGATTTTATTCCCTTAGACATCAGCTAATTATACACGCTTGAGACATTTTCCCAACGGCAACGACAATGGCGATCACGTCCTTCGTGTATCCCCCGCCCCCCACCCTCCTCTTCTGTCACTTACACCCTCCCCCCACCTACCATAGTTCCTCAACAATGAGCAAATTATCAATGCAGAGGAACTTTCACCCTTTGCTAATTTGCATACGTTCGATGTTTTAGACTAATATATCACCGGAATCGATAGGAGAGAATGACAACCGATGCGCCATTCCACGTCTGATTCTCCACTGGCTTCGAAGGAAAATTGATTGCTTGATACATTAACTTTTGCTAAAAAATATAATAAAAAATGACTTGAAAAGTGACCAGGATCAAAAGAGAAGTTTTATTCGAATACCAACTTTTACAGTGTTGATTTTATAGAGCTTCATTAATTTTTAACCGAAACGTTTGATTAATTTTTTTTTAAATTTCATTTCCTCACGGAGAAGCAAAAGTCATGCTTACGTAAAGTAAAAAAAAAAAAAAAATATTCCCTAGATCAAAGTAGTCACATGAATCTTTTTTAATAAAAGCATCAAATGAAGCCTTAGATAATAATCATTTCGAACTACCAATTCAAATAACTTTTCTAGGAAAAACAGGCGTTCCAACATTTTTAATCAAGAATGCCTGGATCAAATTCTTGTTTACAAATCTAACATCAATTTCCTCAAACGGAGACTCAATCACCCTATAATCATTCGATAGGGTTCACACCACCTTGCGGGCCAGAGGAGATGTTGGATAACTATCTTTCTGCTATTCCCAGAGAGGGCTGGAAACATGACATTATCGTCTTGAGAAAAAAAAAATCGAAGAGCAAATATTTCAGATCATAGGGCTTTTAAAATAAGAATTCTAAAAATTGTCGCCAGGGAGCGATTTTAAGTCCTCCATTGCTCTTATAATATCTATAGTTGAAATAAAGTGTTTATTTGTACTAAGTACCGGGTGATTCAGTCTATTTCTGACCATTTCACTCGAATTGAAAGAATATGAGCGCCATATCGAATTTCTAAATAGTTGGAGTTTGTATTGTTGCAACGGCAATGCATGAAAATCGTATTGTTGAAAAATGGCGCCCGCTTTATCAACAGAGCAGAAATGCAAGGTTGTCGAATGGTATTTCGAGACAAAATCACCTGTAGCCGTGCAAAGAAAGTTCCGGAAGGAGTATAAGTGTCGAGACACACCAGGCAGGCAAGAAATCATGGATTTTGTCAAGCAATTTCGTGCCACTGGATGTGTTAAAGGCAAGAGAAAAGGCGGGAGCGAAGCTCGTGTTCGAACGGCTGAAGTTTTCGAAAATGTTCGCACAAGGTTGGTCGATTCCCCTACCAAAAAATCTGTTCGCCGCCTATCCATTGAAGAAGGGCTGTCGTATACCACGACGTGGCGAATTTTGAGAAAGGATTTACACCTGTTCCCGTATAAGATCTATGTTTATCAGGAGTTAACAGACACTGGCAGACAGAAGCGACAACAATTTGCGATGGAGTTTGGAGCAGAAATGGAAGCCAGTCAGGACATTGTGGACAACCTGTGGGTGTCAGATGAGGCCTTCTTCCATCTGTCAGGTGACGTTAATAAACACAACGTTCGTTTTTGGAGTTCCCAGCACCCTCATGAGATCCATAAGTCACCTCTTCATCCACGAAAGGTTATGGCTTCGTGCGCGATTTCCAAAAGAGGCATCATTGGTCCGTTCTCTTTTGAGGGCACCGTAACGTCACAGGCTTACCTTAACATGTTGGAAACCTTCTTCATCCCCGAGCTGCGAAGGAGGCATATACCGCTTCGACATCAATGGTTTCAACAGGATGGGGCTAGGCCTCACACCACTAATGAAGTGCTACACTTTGTCAATCAGAAATTTGGAAATCGTGTCATTTCAAACAGGTTTCCAGATCGATTCGGGGGTGGCTTTCTTTGGCCCCCCTACGAGTCCTGAACTAAACCCATGTGATTTTTATCTCTGGGGGTTCCTTAAAGACAGTGTGTTCACTACAGCACCAAGAACCCTAGACCAGCTGCGACAAAGCATCGTCGACTGCTGCACCCTTGTGGATGCAGAAATCCTGGATAGAGTTATGAACAACTTCACCGAGTTATGAACAACTTCAAAACGTTCGTGGTGGCCACATTGAGCATATCATCAAGACTTTTCCACGGGAATAAGAACTCCGAACTGCCTAAAATATCATACTGAAATGCTAAGTTTGTAAACAGTTATGGGTCAATAAATCATAGTACTGAAATGGTCAGAAATTGACTGAATCACCCTGTATATAATGTTCTTCTTCTCACGAGAAGGTGATTTTTAGTGCTTTTATGCTTATCAAAACCAATATCATCCATATCCTCGTATAAAATAAAAAAATTTGTCCATGTGATACAAATTTGCGAATTGTAATGTGTACTCGAAACTCCATGTACAAACTTTGAAGGGAGGCGGGGCCGAATCGTCAACTTTGGGGACCCTAGGCTAACAATGCTTTTTAATTTAAATTGTGAAAAGTCCGCGGAAGAGGCCCTTTGAGTGAAGGGGGCCCTGGGCCGAAGCCCATGCCTAAATCGGCCCTGAGGAGAGGTAAGGAACATCGCGCTGAACCATATTCACATAGGAAAGCATCACTGAAAATGGGGATAACATTTAATTTGATTTATTTTTTCTTTTAAAGCAAGTGGATAAAACACAAAAAATGGCGGACCACCAGATGCTTTATAAAAAGAGTTTCAGTGAGACCTATCAGTAGCGCAGACATACCGCGTGGAGATGAATTGACGGACTCCAAGAGGTTATATGTCACGCAAGTAAACAATCACTAGAAGAATTTCTGTTCTTAATGG
The DNA here is from genome assembly GCA_023313115.1 of Rhysida immarginata. Classification (NCBI taxonomy): domain Eukaryota; kingdom Metazoa; phylum Arthropoda; class Chilopoda; order Scolopendromorpha; family Scolopendridae; genus Rhysida; species Rhysida immarginata. The sequence goes on from JAHWFO010001925.1 coordinate 1,464,650, forward strand.
ATTCTTCAAACTCCAAAACAATCTACTGAGCCGAAAACGCCACCCGCAAGTGGAAAGACATAGGAAGAATACAATACAGGAATCCGTGTAAAGTGCTTTATTAGGCGAAACTAAACAGTACAACAACTGGCAGACACAAAATACGGTTTCACAAAAACTGTTCAATTTTCCGACCATTCTCAGTGATGCATGCCTTTGGTCGCCGCATGGATTGTCAAACGTTTTCAAAGATACCTGGAGTTTAGCGGATATCAACAGCGGCGATGGCGGGTCTTGCTACGAGCCCCATGTCAGAAACAACGGGCGTTTCGTACACAATGGCCTTGAAAGTCCCCCACAGAAAGAAAGAAATCCCTGCTCGATAAATCAGGTGAACGTGGGGGGGCGGGGGTCATATTCATTGTCGTCAGTATCCGCTAAGTCGTCATTCGTATAACGATGCGTGTTCTCCGTACGACGTCGCAAGCCGATGTAAATATGATTCAGCACGATGTTCTCTACCTCCCCTCAAAGTTTGTACGTGGAGTTTTGACACAAAACTATTTATGATAGAATTTTTCAATGAAATGAATAATCTCTCTAATAAGTATTATCTCTTTAAAAGTTTTGTACATGTTGCTCGTAGAGGTTAATGATTGCTACCGTAGTCTCATCGGCTTTAATGGCTTGGATTATTCCAGAATCGTATCAAATAACAATAAAATGGATTGCAATTGACTGCTAATTTAAATAGATAACGCATAATGGAAATTTTGTGCAAACTTTGCGTTACAGATTGAAAGAATCTCTAATAATGCGCAGAACAATCCAAATGACTTATCACACTCATCATAAAATTATCAAACACGAAAAATCGTTAATTGCTTTCTATCCATCATGCATCCATATAGATATCAGCCTAATAGTGGAATCTGTTATCCGCGTACAATGTAAATTAATCAATCGAAATCAACTCCCAAATCTTTTGGGCGCGATGCTCTTGGGTAAAATTTTAAACATAATTGTTTGTTTATACCATCAATTGCAATGACGTTGCCTTAGAACTTAAACAGGGGAAAAGATTGTATTTCTGGTTTTTGATGCTACCATCCAACTTATCATCCACCCGACTTGAAAAAAAAAAACAAAAAAAAAAACCCAAACGTATATAATTTTCTCGTTAAGAAATGATGAATCATTCAAAATCTCCGCGTACTAATCCGTTTTGAAAGGAATTTAGGATGCATCGTTTCGATTTAATGTGGTTGTCCTTTAATGGCTTGCAATGATAAAGAGCTATTCATCGTCGTTTTAGAAAAGATACGTCGAACAAAGCCAGAATCATTAACGCTAACGGAAAAGTATATAGTAAGTTAGAAAAAAAAAATACAATGAACGAATTTTTTCAATGCACGATATTATAAAAGAGTGTTATCATTTGTCAGAAAGAAGAAGCATTAAGGCAGTTTTTACAATATTTGGAGCAGAAAATCCATTGATAAAGTCTGAAAAATTAATGAAGCCAAACCGCGATCTGTCTCCGCGCCTCCCATCGATCATTCACACAAAAAGATAGCAAAAATAAATCCCCTCCACCCCTATTCTTACAGTGGATTTTTTTAAACGCTCTTTTAAAACCTGCTTTTTAAATGTAAAGAGAAAAAAATTAAAAGAAAAACCCTGTATAAATAGAAAAAGGATATGATCCCTGGACGTGGACAAAGCAACTTTTTTAACCGTTTAAAATGTAAAAAGAATCACATCATAAAAAAAAATTTTTTGTTGTTGCATCAAGGAAGTTATTATACCGCCATTTGGAACACTATAAGAGTATACCTGAATCTTTGCAATGAAAATTACATTTTATATAATAAATTAACGTTGCAATTAAAGTTGCTCTTTGAGTTCGCCCATCATCGACTGCGGATGCTTGAATTGTTATTTGCGCGTACATTGACAATGTACATAAATTACTTCCTACAATTTGTTTCGTTAACATTTAAGGCAGGCACTTCTTTCTTAACAGTTGTTCCAGAACTTCCGTCTGATAAGAACCAGAGTTAATTTTGACCTTTTGGTTAATATGCGAAGTAAGTTAACCTAGTTTGCCGTTGTACGAGAATCCGGCTACCACTATAAATCCTTTATCAAAACATACCTCGCATTCACCTACCCTTGTTAAAAAGCCCCTTCCATCCCGAGGACGTTAGCAAACTGCTCGGTTTTTGTTGTACTCGAGCAGATGTATCCCATGCCTCATCTTAGTGACCACAAACCTTTATATGCCGGTCACCAGATACCGTAAAAGCGCAAATAAGCGCCGCACTGCAAATAACCGCCGCACCAATTTTACACTGAAGGTAATAAGCGCCGCGCTCAATTAATCGCCACAGTGATTATCGAAATTGTCGATATTGTAACCCACTGTGATGTCATTGGCAGACACGCTCTCTCTCTATTGGTAGATCCATTCTGGGTAAAATGTACCGCTTATAATAGCGACAAGATTAGTTAGGAGTTTATATTATCTATGATAAGCCTACATTTATTGCCACGTTTATGTGTTTTTGGTAGGCAATACAGGCAATAAACTTTGCGAATTTGTTTTTTCACCACTTCATTTTTCTGCCTATTGAAATAAGCGCCGCACCGAATTTGCTCTAAACCGAATAAACGCCGCGGTGCTTATTTGCGCTTTTACGGTACTTCTCTCTACAACCTTTGGTACTTCTTGTAGAGTCTTCGAACAGCGGACTTCTCTGCTATGTACGAGGGCTTAGCTTGGAAAACGAGGCTTGTATTTTCGTTTGAAACCTAAATCTAACAACATTATGCGACCTACCAACCTATACGTGCAGAAATTGGTCTTTAGGTCGAGAGATTCTCACCTCATGACGAGGCACCTCAATTTCCTGATAACCTCTGCAGGGGGCAATTCTCGGGGAGACGGAGCTTAACGACACAATTTCTAGCACTTGATTTGATATCTCTAAATACCTCTCGAGTCGTCCACCTACGGGTCGAATTTCCAAGTCTAATGCCATGTCAGAATCGCTCACAATAGGCCTAATAACGTTTTGTAGTGAGGTATATTCTACACGAACCCATAAACAATCGTTTTTCACATTTTCTTGTCTAATATGATAATTTTTTTTTGAAGAATTATTTTGCATTACTTAAGTTTAATAAATTAGGCGATAGACTTTAGTAATACTATTTCAAGATTGAATATTCAATTGGAGATCTTTCTCGACATGTTTTGCCTGACGGCATTATTATAGAGATTTTTCGATGTACAGTCCTGGAAAATATTGAAGACCATCTATCAAATCACCTACACGATATTGGTTATAGTTATTTGTTAATTGTACAAGTTTTCGCATTATGTATTAAGTAATTCACAATGATTTCATTAAAGTATTTCTTTTTTAAATCTCCCCAAAAAAATTTCGTATTATTTTTCTAATGTGGTGCAAAAATTTCAGACCACATTTAAATGTGGAAATAGATTCGTCCAATTTAAGCATTGAACCATGAAAATGTCTAATGCAAATGTGCAAATGTCTCGTAAATACTCGTAAGCACAACATCACTGCAATAGGAAAGAAACAAGTTTAACTATGGCTCAAAAAGGGCAGATAACTGCGTATCATGAATGTGGCAAGTCCCAACAAGAAATCGAAGCACTTATTGGCAAATCAAAGAACTGTTGTTTGTAATTTTCTAATGGCACAAAAAAACTCGCTCGGGTTCTCCTGCAAAGTGGCCTGAAGGACAAAAGCGTGCTATCCTACGGATGGCGTCATCAACGGGAGCATTATCTTCAGTGATTACAACGTATCTTGGTTTACCAGTAACATCACGGACCACAAGAAATATTTTAAAATCTTCATCAAATCATGTTTACATCAAATTCAAGCCGAAACCATAGCTAACACAGAAGCAGATGGAAGCAAGAGTGAAGTTTGCAAAATATCACATGGGTAACTCTGGAATGAAATTCAAAGATTACTCCATCCACATTCTTGAATGGCCATCATGCAACCCGGACTTAAAACCGGGGTTACAAAGGAATAATAAATAATGTCCAGATGACAAAATTTGCAAACGTATCTCCTGTTACTTTTTTCATGCTGGTCTTAAACTTTTTTTTCACGACTGTGTTAATATGAACAAAATTTTTGCGAATTTGATAATTTGCATTTTATATTTACAAAACTATATTAACAAACTATTTTTCACTTAAAATTGATTCACAGTATTTAGATAAGAAAAAGACTTCTCTTACAAAATAAAAATCGTGTCAAATCATCGATTTTCTTTTTCCCCCTTGTTCTAGGAAGGAAGAAAGAAAGAAAGAAAGAAAGAAAGAAAGAAAGAAAGAAAGAAAGAAAGAAAAAAAGAAACAGGCATTGTTTTATTGATATTTTCTGCCATTTTATTAATGTGTTACCGTTAATATATAGACGAAGAAAGCCTGGCGGTCCCGAAACACGTAACAAATACTCATTTAATACGTTATATGGGGAAAATATAAGTATTTTAAGACTCATAAAAAAGGGCAGAACCACAAAAAATAAGTTCTTCCCTTCCGCAGCAGATGCGGGGGAAAAAGACAATGACGTGGAAGGTTCGCATTGTTTTTCTGTTTGTTGTAAATTCAGCGGAGGAGGCGAATTTTATGATGGTTCAGCAAACGGTCCGGAATGAAGGCGGGAAAAAGGACACAAGATGGCGACGACATTCGACATCCGCTCTCGCCTCACCGAATTTATGAAGGCTCTAAACTTTTACTGCTTCCTAACCCTTTGGTGCCGAGGCGTCAGCTAGTTTCCTGAATCAATTGGGAAAAAGAAATCTTTAAGCGAGTCATGGTTTAAATTCGACTGTGAATAACCCACTCCCAACCTAATAAAGTCGATTCAAAAGGGTGTAAATTTACACAACCTTCGCCTCTTTAAATTCGAATCATGCAACGCCCATTAAAACATCCCCGAGCTAATTTATGGCTATCGGAAACTCTAAACGGGAAACATCGAGAGGAATAAGTTTAGAATAAATATAAAGGAAAACAAATAAAAAGGGGGAAAAAAGAGAGAAGGATGCGTTTCAGAACTTTTTTGTTGTTTTGCCGAACATTTGAAACACCCATAAAAGAATAAATAAATAAAGGATTGCACTGGTGTGACAGAAACACCGTGTGAAGCAAACATAAAATATCTGTTTGAAGTTGTAAGCATTTCTCTTGTCTTTAGGGATGATGAAGAAAAAAAAAAAAAAAAGAGGGACCTTTCCTTATGCAGGGGATTCTGAAGTCCTGCTGTTATATCTCTTGAACAAGGATATCAATACAACATTGGCGTTGTATATATTTTATTGTATGCATTTTGTTCCAAAAGAAGAGGTTGCAGTGGGCTCGTCAGCACATGTCATATGGTGATAAATGGCTGAGTGTGCTGTTCAGTGATGAAAAGAAATGGAATCTGGATGGTCCTGATGGATATGCAAGCTACTGGCATGATTTAAGAAAGGAGCCCCGAACATTTTTTAGCAGACAACAAGGTGGTGGATCGGTGATTATATGGACGGCCTTTTCATATAATGGTCAAGCGTCCTTAGCATTTTTAGATGGACGACAAAACTCAGAAAAGTATATAGAGACACTACAAAGTCATTTGATTCCGTTCGGTGAAATTTTGGGAGGAAAGAATTGGATTTTTCAGCACGATAACGCATCCATCCATACATCCAATGCTACAAAAGACTATCCAAACAGAAAAAATGTATCCGTTCTTGACTGGCCACCGATGAGTTATGACCTGAATCCCATTGAGAACGTGTGGGGCATTTTATCTCGGGAAGTTTATTCCAATGGACGTCAATAGTCGTCTATCAATGAACTCAAGACATCAATCGAGTATGCTTGATACAATTTAGATCCTAAAACGTTAAAAACTTTGATACTTTCTATGGAAAATCATGTATATGATGTCATACGAAACAACGGAAAATCGATATGCTTTTGAGAACCAAGTGTTTTCTTGTAAATTTGAGACTCCCATGCATTCTATATATTTTTGGGACAGTGCTTTTTTCATTTATTTGCTATAACAATACGCTAATGTAAGTTTATTGTCATTTCTGTTTTGGTTAAATACAAGTTGTATGTGTTTAATAATAAACCTATTTGAACTCAGTCGTATTTCTTTTTGTTCCTTTGATACATGCATTGTATTGATGTCTATAAACTTTTGGGACGGACTGTATAAAACTACTGTCCACCGGTAACTGGGCAATATCCAATTAATATAACAAGGAACATGCTTAAATTTGCTATTTCCTAGACACTTTTTCAATAATGGTGAATTTCGGAGAAGACAAAATATACTTCAATAACCTTTTTAATATCGTTCCTCATTCTCGAATAAAAATTCTTGAAAAGTCAATGGCTGCTGAAAAATCTTTGAAGGGTTTCTTAAAGTTTGCATGGAAAACATAAGTCATCAATATTGTTATCGTACTAACGTTCCGTTTTGAAAACTTGTTTTTTGACGGTTTCTTTATCTCGAACAACGAATTGGCTTCATAATTTACAATTACGGTCCAAGACAAATTGAAACATGAACCCGACCTTCGATTTGTTTTCGCGCTATGGATCCTCCAGTTCCTCCGAATCGATTTTACATCAGAACTTCCTTCAAAAAAAAAAAAATAAGAAAGAACAGCAAAAATATTTTAAATATTAACCAGAAGAAAAAAAAATCTCAAAAAAACAAGAACAAACGTGATGGCTTTATTAATTTTTGAAAACAAATATCATCCGTTGGGACGTAACGTCTACGGTAATATATCAAAATGGAATAAAAACATTAATGCATTTATTAAAGTCATTTTTAAAAGATGCTTCGTAGTTATATTTTATTTTCCAAGAAAAATTAATTAAAGAAAACCAATTTCGGTGTTTTTCTCTTTGAAGTTTCGGCATCCAGTTTCGTTTTTAGAAAAATCATTGAAGTTAGGAGCCTAATATTATTTTAGGTTTCACATATTTACTTAAGGCGACTAATGTTTATGTATATAATTTATTCATAAATATTCCGTTTGCTGTAAAGTCAGATGAATTCCAAGTAATCTTTCCTTGTCGCTGCCTCTATTTTCAACAGCTAGTTAAAATTATATATATAAACTATACAAAGTCAAACAATAGAATTTTTTTAAATAAAATCTGCTGAGCTTTTTTTTAATGGAATATAATGGGTACCTTTAAAAGATTACTATATACCAATATACAGCCAATATCCATAAAGGCTCTAATGAAATTAATATTTATGAGCTTAATATATCGTCCTTGTTTCTTTTAAAACTTTCCTTTTTAAAATTTACATTATTTTAATTTTGTAAAAGAATAAAAATATTCCATATTTATTTATAATCAAAATAAAAAGAAAAAAAATATAATGTTATTCACGAACAAAATATATAACACAAGGCCGACCTTGCATTATTCATGAAATGTAAGCTATTTTTGCCTCCCATGAATCTTGCTTATATTTTGCAAATTCATTTATGCGACGGGTATTGATTCCCCAGGTTCTTTTCCTTCGTTCAGAAATCCACCCCCTACCCACTCTTCGCAACCCCGGTCCGATGCAAACCCAGGAAGGGAAACAGACTTCACTCTCACGTGCAGGAGGACGACGAGACAAGATCCGCAACAGCTTGCATAAAATTCCATTCTCCGTCGAGAAATCTGCTTTTATAACTCTTTTCTCGACAGATCTTTACCTTAGCGACAGCGCAAAATAAAACACGACTAAAAGAGAAGAAATCCCTTGGCAGAGAGCTCTCTCTCTCGTTTCTTCAATCGCTCTTCTTTTCACCACGAAAACACCAACGTTCGAATACGGGATGTTCGCATTCAGTTTCTTCATCGGTTCTAAACTCTTAATAATCTGAAACTTAATATTCAGTACATATATTAAGCCAAATTATGGTTTAGGTACGATTTTCGTCATATACAGCAATGTTCCATACAAATGATTTTTCGAGAAACTGTAGAATTATTTATTATACATAGTAAGAAACGAACGAAATGATAAGATTCGTTGCCACCATCAGCAACTGAATAACTTTCTACGATTGTTATATGTACGTTCAATGTTCATGTCATAACAAGAACAAGATTTAATTACCACCGCAAGCACAATTATGAATTTTGTCACTTTTTGGTTCCATCAAAAAATAAACTTTTAGCAAGTTTTTCCTCTTTAATGGTGTACTTGATACACTATAATTGAGACATGAAAATGATTTTAGGCAAGTTATTATATTATCATCAGCTTTCTGAAGGCTTGGAAAGAAAATTTCCGACCTACGAGCCAGCTGCCCGCCTAACATTGGGCTTCCATTTTGACTACCTTGTAGTTCTTCAGGATACTAGGAGACAGTCTTGCTGTACTGTGTCCGCGATAGTCCAATTGGTAGAGGCGACGAGTGTGATACTTTAGTCAACGGCGATTTCTTCGTTTCACTCAACTTAGTCAAGCGAAAACAGTCACTGTTGACTAAATCAAGGGTTTTCCGTTGACTAAGTCGCTACGTGTTCGCCCCGCTTTAGGATATTACTACACCTATTACTACGGAGATATGGTTCCTTGTTCGAATCCAGGTCGCGCAATTTTTCCTTTTATTTTTTTTAATAACATTATTAGTAAGAGTATAAATTAGAAAACTGAGGTAACATGTGACAAGACAGAAATAATACTTTTTACATATGACCAAATGAGTTCTTTATCCTTCCAAAGGTCTTCAAATGACGAATAGGAAAAACAAAAATGCATAAGGACTGGTTTTAAAGGAAATGCTTGCAGCAATAAGCGTAAATTGTCCTGCAATGAGTAAAAATTGAGGAAGATGTGAAAGGTGCAACGTAGAAGGAATAGAACCCAAGTCATCAATAATTGCGAATCTTGCAATGTGTCTAAACGATTAAAAATTTTGTTTTAAGAAGTTTCACAGTAGGTGAAATATTCAATATAAAAAAACCAATAGATCTTCTGTTTATTTCTGCACACAAAGTCAAAACAAAAAGCAAGAAAAAAAAATGACTGCGACAATGAACATAGCCGTGATTCTACAAAAGATGTTGACTAATACCGGGACACTGCTGTGTATTTTTACTAACCGTTAATTCGCCTAGGTCTTGCAAAATTTTTACATTACAATAAACTTTGCCCTAATCAACCCTTATAACTGGCACTTGACTCTCCACAAAAATGCGTTTTTTGGAATTTCAGATAAAAGGTTACGTAAATTGGACTTTGTGGATCATGCTAACCATAATCTATAATTACATAGATTTAGTATGCTTGTTTCTTTGTATGATAAAAATAACAATCCCACCAATTTAGTCTCAAATATATCTCGAAAGAAGAGCTACGTAACGCCAGACTTAAACTCCCTACCCCATCTGTAAGGCTACGTAACGCTGTCGACCCCCCCCCCCCACGCAAGCGTTACGTAATTTATGGACGACTCCTTAAGGTGTTGAACCTCCTCACGCTTTTAAAATAGCTTTCACAGGGAGGTATAGATTTTACGATATTTTAGTAGTTCTGTGATAGTTGGAGTTGGAACCAAGATGTCAACATTTGAACATTGCAAAGTGAATGTTTATGGTGATATGTCGCAAACCATCATCTTAAAATGTAAAATTTCCATTAGATGTTTCAATGTACTATCCAAACATTAATACACTGAACGACCAATTTATCAGAGACACCAGTTACGGAAAATGGATCGGCCTCCCAGTGACACCCAAACAACGGAACAGTCAACAGCAGAAGTGGGTTGAATGTGGGTAAATCCAATGATTTGACCGACTTTGAACGAGGCATGTTCGTTGGAGCTCGACGAGCACAGTTGAGCATTTCGTAACCGCGAACCTCCTCGGGTTTTCCCGTGTCACAGTGTCAAGGGTATTCCGTGAATGGCAGTTATGCCAAAAAATAACCTCCAACAAACAACTCCGGACGAAACAGGGCCGTGGATGAACGAGGCCAACGGCGACTGGCACGAATCATCCACAGCAACAGGACGGAAACAGCCCAACCCATTTCGGAGCACACGGTTGAGCTGGCTTTAACAACAGGCGGCCAGTATGGGTACATTCGCTGTCACCGCAAAATAGGAAATCGCCTGCTATGGGCACACAGGCATCGCCACTGGACACTGAATGAGTGCAAAAAAGTGTGGTAAAAGGTCGCCTGGTCCGACGAATCGCGGTTCTTACTTCATCATGCGGACGGCAGACGGCGCATCTGCGCAGATAGCACGAGGCCATGGACCCATCCTGTCAGCAGACAACCGTACAAGCGAGTGGAGTGCTGGTCTGGGGTGTCTTCTCTTGGGACACACTGGGTCCTGTGATATCCGTAGACACTCCCCTGAATGCGACACACTACCTGAACATTCTTGCCGATCAGATGCACCCGTTCATGATGACTGTGTTCCCTGGTGGTGACTGACAGTTTCAGTAGGACAATGCTCCCTGTCACCGTGCTCGAGGACTGGTTCGAGGAACATGACGCGGACTTCCACTTGCTTCAGTGGCCAGCTCGGTCGCCCGATCTCAACCCGATCGACCATTTACGGGATGAAGTGGAGAGAACCATCCGACGCCTTCCCACATTACCGTCCAACCTGCAGCAATTACAGGACGCTGTTATGTCAGCCTGGGCTGCTATTCCTCCGCAACGGTTTCAACACCTTGTTGAATCCATGCCAGCACGTATTCAGGCAGTTTTCGCCGCTGAAGGAGGTGCAACACGCTATTAGCGGGGTGTCTCTAATAAATTGGTCGTTCAGTGTATATTTTCATCACTGCTTAATCAAATAATAACAAGCTGCGTCGAATACTTCGACAAACTGCTCAATGGGAATATTAATTCAATATCGCGGAATTTAATATTAAAATCCTTTGAAACGAAAATTTCAAGAACATGAGTTTTTAGGTGAGGAAACTTCTGCGAAAATTTGGTTTTGATTTCCAGGTGTCTTTGGGAATGCTGCTATCAATTTTCAAACTATAAATTCAGACAAAATATGCGTACAGGTTTTCTCGTGGATGAGCAAGGAGAATGAAGATGAGTTTCAATATGATAACAATTTAATGAGGATAATCGCCATTGAAGTTCAAAGGTCTGTTGAAGAGATGGTTTGCTATTTTTGATATTGATACAATTAATTAATGGTGTTTAATCCAAAGCAAACAAACATATAGCTCAATTAAGCCAATAATCAGGATGTGCCTCTCAATCCCAATATAAATTGGTTTTATATTTAAACAATGAGAAAGGTGTCTGTAACAGTAACAAATTATAGTAGGAAAACATTTACGTATGAGTTTTGACAGTTTGCTAAAACAGATATTTATAAATAGAGAAAAGTTTATATTAATAATTTCAAGCTATTTTTAATAATTAAGAATAAAATTCTTCTTAAAAGAAGACTAACTTTCTTCGGTAATTAACAATTTGTGCACGAGTTAGACAATAATTTAGATAAATAAATTTAATTAATTACGTACAGAATGCAATTTCACCTAGTTCCCTTCCCGGTTAATTTCGGAATTCTATATTTAATTCCCAGATAATCGTTCGAATTTTAAAGTAATAATTTCAAGAAACGAGCAATTTGGATTTTCGAATCCAAACATCCAAAGCAATAGCATTTCAGAATGACATCTAAATCGACAACGACATTTAGAAATTTTATATCAAATGCAATGGAGATTGAAGTAATAATCGAATTGTAATCGACAACATTCAAATTTTCAATACAATAATAAAATTAGGGTCGAATAAGAATTTGAAAAATATTTTGAAAACTTCATAACCGAATTATATCTATTAACTTTTAAAGTTTTACAACTTTCTCATCAAATTATTAGTAAATATTTTCCAGACTTCAGGTTAAATATCCGCCAAATCACCATAGGCTACAATAATATTAACTCTCATATAGAGTTGCATGTTAATCCACTTTCACAGCACGCAATGTCTCAAACACTTTGTTATCTTACAAAACATTTATTAACACAATCGAAGTTTTTGCCTCTTGTTTATGCAACTGAAAATAAAACCCTCAAGATTCTTTGCTGCGTTATCCTAAGGGAGTGTCTTTCGACTTCTCAGTGAACGTGATTATGAAAAGAGAAACAGAGAAAACCGGCGGGGAAGGAGGATAAGAAGAGGAACCGAGTAAGAGGCTGGAGATGGGGAGATGGAAAAAGAAGGGGGAAGGAGAGAGGCATTTACGCAAATGATGTGACGCAGGAATACACGAGGCACCGTTGTTTACATTGGTAATGAGAAGTTTTCTTTCGGTTCAAGAGTAAACGAGTGGTGGTGGTGCGCAGTCTCAGCAGAGCCATCGGCTACCCCTGATCTCCAGAGACCAATGAGAAGCCGACGGCCTTTACTCCCCTGCCAATGCTTAAATCGCTCGACAGCTTGTGGCGATAGGGTGCAAACTTTTCTAAAATCTCAAACAACCTGTGAAAAGCTCCACAGAACGCTCGAAGGATAAAAAATGGCGAGGCATAAGATACATTTGGTTAAAACGCATAATGATACATGAAAATAGTCTGTGGGAATATTTAAGTATAAAGTCTTGAATAAATGCCAGTTTTTACCTCTATAAATGCATCTCTGAATGGTTAAAAAAAATTTCCGAGCGCCTTGTTTTTGCTTTAAGAATGGCGAGTTAGTTTCTTGGTCGGAGGAGTGGTCAGTTGCTTCCTAAAGCAGCTACTTTCAAAAGGAATTGCAGAGACCAGCTGCACTCTAGAAAGCGAACAAAATTGCTGATGAATATCTGGCGGAGAAGACTGTTAAATCTGAGCAAAATAATGCGAGCCGCACAAAATTTAATAACATTGTGGACCAAAATTAGATCAATGTTTCTACTTTATTGAAATTATCTCAAAAAATATATACGACAGAAATTCAATTATGACTTGGCAATCATTGATTCTGTATCACGCCGATGAAAGAGGCACTGCCCCCGAAATATACATAACGTGGAGTAAAATATTTTTTGTAGAATTTTGTTTTCTTCATTATCACCTGGTTAAACACTGTCCAGAGTTTCTAGCACAGTATCGGAAGTTTATATAACTTGATATCTTAATGATTATTGTAAGTTATTCACCTTCTGCAATAAAGCATGGAATATTCAACTATGCATTCAATGCAATAATATTTCTTCGTTTCCTAAGATCTGAGCTCTCTAAGACTACGTGCAAAGCCTACGCAAATAATATAATACTTATACAGGGTGTTGAATAATTCGATGACCAATTTGGAGGGGTGGTAGTATGGATGATTCTAAGCAAAAAAACTTCAGAATGGCTGTACCAGAGTGAGACATAACGACAGTTAAATCAGTAAATGACTTGAACTCAGGCAGTACAGTGCTCTTAGTGTACGAATATGTAATGTATCCGAAAGAGAACGCAGTGAACAATGTGAACTTCGCAAATTTCGAGTAAAGTAGGTTTGTTATAGCCTCTCTTAGAACTAATTTCCACTCGAGTATCGATTATGTACATACCTTCAAGAAGCAGGG
>JAHWFO010001925.1:1478357-1498492 GCA_023313115.1 Rhysida immarginata
AGAGAACCGGCAATTACACTTTACAGGTGGATCCTCGTTATAATGAACTCTGTTATAACGCACTCCTCTGTGTAACGAATTATTTTTGAAGTCCCGACAAGTTGTAACTGATTTAATGAAAAGAAAAAAAAAGGGTTGTAACGAATTTAAATATAACGACTCCTCATTATAACAGACAAAAACTTTTGATCCCTGCAATAACCGTAACTGTTCGTTGTAACGAATTTGCACAAAACACGGAAAGAGAAATCGTTTTTTGAAATCGAAAGAAAATGTTCCCGATTCAATTTTAGGCAAAATTGATGACATTGAGGCACAAATTACAACACCTTCTTGCAAAAGTTAAAAAGCATACAGCTGTAGTGTCGTATTTTGGAAATAAATACTTTTTTAGATCGATTTTGTTTTTGTTTTTTATCCCGGTTATAAGGAATTTTCGTTTTAACGAACTAATTTTTTTTATTCCTAACTGTTCGTTATAACGAGGGTCCACCTGTATGATATCGACAAAGCTTACAACGGCATCCACCATGTTAGCCTAATTTCACAGTTTACGTTTCTCCGTAAACACTGTTGAACCCGATCAGTTTCAGAGAGCAATTTTCTTTTGCTGCCAATTGCACCGATCGCCTTTGAGTTCACCACAGAGTCTAGATTACAAGGGTGCTTCGAGCATCAGCGTTGACATGTGACTAAAGTACCAGGTAACCACAAAAGTTCTTGCCGTTTTTATGTTGCCAGAAAAGGAAGTGATAGAAGATATGCAAGTGTGTGAACAGTGTGGTCCAAAATCTGTCAGGGGAGGGGAGCAGGAAGGCCAGCCTGTATAAATACAGGGCTGTTGGTATTCACATCAATCACATCTCGTGCAGAAGTGAAGACAAATGGAGGTATCGAAGGAGATGGTTAGGTGTTGTTTGCTTTATGACTTCAAGGTGGGCTTGTCAGCAGCAGCATCAAATCGCCGAATGTGTCTTGCGTTTCGGGATGATGCTGTGAATGAACGCACCGCAAGGCATTGGTTCCAGAAATTCAGGTCGGGAGAATTTGCCATTTCTGATGAACCCCACAGTGGTCGACCACAAGGCTTAGATGACCAGGCCCTGAAAACGGCCATAGAGGAGGACAGCCGTTTAACATGTGGTGAACTTGCCAGACGGTATCAGGTTTCTGATGAAACAGTTAGACGTCACCTGCACAGCCTAGGAAAGACGTACAAGTTGAGCAAATGGGTACCCCACACGTTGTCGGAATTCAGCAAGAATCAACGAGTGATAGCCTACATCTCGTTGCTTTCTCGATATCGTAACGCACCCATATTTAATCGAATATTTACCAGTGACGAAAAGTGTCCTGTATGACACTCCTAAGCGTTCCAAACATTGGTTGTCACCCCGGGACACCATGCCTCACACCTCAAAGCCACCCCTACACCCACGCAAGATCATGGTCTGTGCCTGGTGGAACACACGCCAAACTCTTCACTACGAGCTGCTATCAACTGGCTAAACCATCACTGGGGACCTGTACTCCTAGCAGTTGGAACGTGTGCAACAAGCACTGCAGCAGAAGGAGCCAGCATTGGTGAATCGCAAAGGGATACTCTTCCTTCATGACAATGCCCGGCCACATGTGGCGCGGATGGCCAGGGAAACCGTAGAGCGGCTTGGCTGGGAAACTTTGTGTCGTCCACCTTTCTCACCAGATCTTGCTGCAACGGTTTATCACCTTTTCCATTCTCTGGACAGCCATCTTTGTGGAAAATCCTACACTAATGATACAGACCTGCGAAAGGCACTCACGGAATTCTTTGAGTCCAAGACCGGCAAATTTTACAGCCAAGGGATTATCAACTGGAGACACGTTGGCAGAAGGTGCTAGATGCCAATGGGGATTACTCTGGGGACTAGCGATACGATACTTTTTGTGTACATCGTTTTGTTTTCCGGAATTAAAAACGACAAGAATTTTCGTGGTGACCTGGTAGATAGGGTTTTCCTATGAATCGCTATTGAACTTCGATTATCATCCTTATTCGGATAGAGCTTCAGATACGTTTTGCAGCCTGAAGCGGCATTTTTTCCATCAGATTGTTCCTGATAAGCATTTCAGCATGACAATACGCCCACATGTGTCACGAAACGCTTAGGACGACTTTCTCGCACGACATGTACAGCTTCTACTCTAAATCGCCATTAAACGTTTCTGAAATATCGGACGTAACCCTTCAGGCCTTTCACAGTCACTACCAAAGAGCATTGGGTACGCGCAGCACCAGCTTGGTAGGACATTCCCCAAGACCAATTTCAGTTATGGTACAGTGTTTTATATCTAGAAACGCTTTGTAAATCTAATCACTCATCTCTAGCACCATAGTATTCTGCGTCATAAATTTCGTTAGAGTAGATCAGAACTTTCTTGGTGTTGCAATTTTCACAAACAACAATGCAAATCACGCATTTTATTAGGACACTAGTTTTGATATTAGTCATACAAATTATTCTTGGAGAAGTGATTATATAGGAGTGATCATTTTATCACGCAACCAAGCATTCTGCATGTTAGAAGAGTACATTTGTAAAGGGACTGACCACCAGTAGATGGCAGTGAAATATTTCCGAGGTATGTAGCGCATGGGCGTGGTTAGTTGAGCGAAAGACCTCCCAGAGGAACGCAGGTTTTTAGAAGTTTCTGACTGACATAACAATATGCCATTTTCAGCAGCTACATAATAATGATCACCCTGTAGTACTTAGCGATTCTCAAGATATGGACACTTGAGTGAGGAAGTGGGAAGCCTGTTTCGATATCTCAGTGAAATGATCATTTATAAAGAATTTCAAAATCAAAATACAGATTTTTTTTAAAAAAAATTTTGTTATACGTTTATATTGCAATAATGTTGTAATTTAGTAATAATCAATTAAAAACTGGAGTGCTACAGTAAAGTCATGACCTAACTACTTAGGTAACCTACAAAATAAATGTTTATGGTCCATGTAACTGTACAATAATTTATAATTTAGATATTTAAAAAAAATCATTCAGAATTGCAGGAAAGCTATCAAACTCTTCATAAATGCAAAAGAAAACATAATTAAACCTGAAAATGGCTTATTATTCCCCTCCTCCCACGCTTATTGTCAGTCACATCTGCTCCGACGTTAGCTTGAGTGGCTTGAAGAAAGCACTGAATGTCAGCCATACTTTGAAAGAATGCTTCTTACTTATGATAATTTCCCTGAAGGAGCAGAAGTGCGAATAATAATAAGTTCTGCACTTTAAGATCATATGAAGAGTTGATCTACGTGAAGCACTCGTCGAGATGAGACAGTTTAATTTGTGACCCTTCTTCCTTATCATAATCGCTCTTCTCGTTCGTTTTCTCGCGAGCCATGACTTCTTCAGCTATCTCGCTCTTTGTCATCACTTGATATCCATGATCGCCCTCATCCTTCTCTAGCCGCCTCAATACATCATTCCCGGTTGCTTCTTTATCGCAAGATTCCCTAATTGTCCTGTGGGAGTCATTCACCTCAAACCTTTCAAATTTTAAGTCGGTATTCTATGTCATTAAAAAGGTTTCCCTAGACTTTTTTTGGCGGTTGTTTTTTTTACTGCTTTACAAGCTGTTCAAAGTCAATTATTGAGTTACTTGCATTTTGTTGGGTTACGGCTGATGTTTTGTCCTTTCGACAATCTTGTCTTTTAACAAAAACATCATTCCCAGTGAAATCTTATTTTAGTCGTGAATACTTTTCGTAGGAAAAATATCCTTTGAAGAGTAAGCTAGATAACGTACAAAACACTCAGATGGGCAGAGTTATTTGTAGAACTATATATATTCTATAAAACAGAAAATTCCAATCATACAAGAAGATGATATACAGATAATCATCTATAATCACAGAATGGAATTTGTACAGAGTTTGATTTACAAATGGAGCAGAGTATGTACTTCTTGTTGCAAAGTGGTAGCAGCGATTAACAAATTCCTATCAGATTCTTCAAAATGTTGTTTTCACATAACATTCGACGATTGTTACTGTCAAACGATATTGATAATGAAGCTAGTATTTAAATTTTATTTAATTTCTGAGTACCATTACACAAGGAATTATTATAATTACTAGAAGACAATGATTTAAAAGCATCAAAGTAAACATGACCGTTAGAGTCAACGAAACTGTGGATAAGTCTGGAATAATGAGAAGAGAGCTGGAAACACTAATTCACGCAGTACTACTTTATTTTACATTTCGGAGACTAAACTTTCATCATTATTGTCCATTGTAAATAAAATCCCATGTGGCCTAGTGTTTCTGGCTGATTTCTCACGGGTTCAAAGCAAATTCATAAAAATTAGCTGCATGATTTATCAGCAAGACAAGGAATAATGTCACTTGAGATTAAATATGAACGGTACTTTCCCTTTTTTTCGTTTCCTTTTCATCCATCCATCGATCTGTCCATCTATATTAAAGTTAAACTTATTATTTTCCACATTTTCTATAAAAACTATCTCTAAACTATGCTTTGTTTCGTTATAAATGGAGAACTGAGCTTTTACTTTTTTTCCTATTCCAGATGTACGGACGTGTTTTGCTCTCACTGATAAATTGCCTTCAAAAAAGAACGAAACCAGAAGATAAGAAAGGATCACGTGGAAAAACAATTCATTGTTGCTGTCAGTTTCAAGTTTAAAAAGAAAATAAACTGTTTAAAACAAATGTATGACTATCTTTAGAAAAAAAAAAGAAGAAACAAACAGGCTATAGATCTTTGCTTAGGAAAAAAAAAGGCAAATTCCTAACATTTTGCAAGGTTTTACATTCTTCTGTAAGAAGAAAATATTTTATGCGCATTAGTAATTTCAAAAGAATATATCAAGAACTTTATTCAATAATATTCCTTGTTAAAGTGTTCCACGAGGAGTCAACATTTCACGACTCACTAGCTTTAATCGATAGAGATTTATTTCTCAAAGTGGCTAATAAATGGTTGATTAACGGGAGAATATAATTTACCGACCGAGTGATGCGTAAAGAAAGCCATAAACGGTTTAATTATTATTTTACCGAGCATTAAATTTAGAAATGGCTTAATTTACAACCTTAGGATTCATGTTGCTGCATTAAAATTTTCATTAATTTAAAAGCTGGGTTTTTAGGTGAAGCTGAAGCCTATGACAAAGGAAGACGTCTAGTCATAATTTTCAAAAAAACAAAAAAAAAAAAAAAAGCCCTTCGTAATTTTAAGTGTTTTAGAAGTAAAGAAACTTAGCTAGAAAATTATGATATGACATTATATTTAAAATGGCAAGGATTAATTTTTATAATGCTAAAAATTTACATATTTACCATGAAAACCACAAACCCAATAAAATATAACGGCTGTCTTGATGTAATCCAACATTTCTTTCACGTATATAAAATTTGGAATATTTGATTACGAATTTTTATAATGTAAAAAATATTTAATGCTTAAAAATTGCTCATCTTTTTCTTTTAATTTTTTTTTAAGAAAAGTGTTCCTCTATGAAGCATATTTCTGGAAGAAAATCTTATGTTCGCTTCCATTTTTTAAAACAGTTTAACCCATAAACGTTGAATCATAAACATGAAACAATGTTCATTAATCAGTGATATAGACTACTCATCAGCAATCGCCTATGCCCCAATAGATGGATATGCTGACCTTTATTTTTGGTACATCGATAATGAGGTTTGGAAAGTACATCTCTCTCTTCTCTCGGCTTTACTTTACATCGGAAGAATTAATCCAGATTTAATGGAGGGAGTTTATTAGCAATCTCATTCTTAAAAAAGTGAACCGAAAGTTACAGAAGATAAGTGATTATAATTTATTATATATAGGATGTTTCTGAATGGTCTGTTCAAACTTTCAGGATATATTCCAGGGACTAAAGCGAGCAGAAATGTTATATGAACATGGAGTCGAAAACGCTTCTTTCTGGAGTTATAACGGTTTGAAATTGTCCTGCAGTAGACGAAATTAACGTTAAAACATATGGGAAATGCTTCTTTTTGGAGTTACGATGCTTTGAAATTGTCTAATGAATAAAGACCTCATCACGTCAATTAGTCTTACTTCAAAACGCAACGCTCGAATATAGAAGGAAACTCAAGGCCGTCGAATTGCAAACCATCAAACGCTTTGCAGTTAATCGACGTTTATAAACAATCGGGAAATTCAGGCCGGTAACAGCCAACAATGGTGCTCCAAGAACGTTTCGAATCTGATGTTGAAGAGAGCACAATTTTCTTCAGACAGTTCTTTGAATTGTCGTAACTCTTCTTCTACTACAGGACACCTTCAAAGCATTAAGGCTGATTCCCACTGGACGGTAAGGACGGTAAAAATCAGCCGGTATTCCAAACAACCGTTATGACCGTTGACGGCAACAAAGTACTGTATGACCATTCTCACTGAACGGTAAAAGTTATCATTGTTTCAGTGGTCATGGCCAAAGTAATCCCAGCATGCTTGTTTCATGTGCTCTGCTGTGATTGGCTGGTTTCATCAACGGCATGCTGAACTTTCTATGCACTGGCACAAGACGGCAAAAACGGTTGCCCTTGAGCTACGTTTCCATAGCAACTCCACCGGTACCGGCTGATTTTACCGTGCTTGCCGTCCAGTGGAAATCTAGAAAGAAGCGTTTTAGACTCTATGTTCATATGACATTTTCTGCTTGCTTTGGTCCCTGGAACATATCCTGAAAATTTGTACAGGCCATTCAGAAACTCCCTTTAATGTCTATGCCGTATGGTACAAATGTCCATGAACAATGGAGCATCCTTAAACCTAGGCCATACTAAGGTTACTTTGTATAATCTTACATCGCGATTTGAGATATGAAATTCTTGTCAAGAAAAAAAAAGATAAAGATGAGAAAAGATTTGCAGGATACTCTATGGCTGCAAAGTTTCTTAAATCTATCCGAGAGTTGAGATGCGAAGTTGTCATGCATATCAACAAACATTTCACACTCCGCAGAGCTGTTACAATGTGTCCATATGGACTTCCATGAGGTCATGAGAGAGCCCAAATGGCAGGGCAGAACCTGACTCGCAGGTCGGGAATACTCATTATCCTTTCCAATGAAATTTTCATTAATTTATTAGATAGTTTCAGTGTAAAGAGGATTCCCGAACGGCGAATAGGGGGCTTGGTCTGCCTTATGGACTGTTCTCATGACTTCATGGAAGTCCATATAAGACGCTGCAACAATATCGCGGTTCACCGTCCGCGATAGCTCCATTGTTTAGAGTAGTCGTGGTCCCTGGTTTGAGTCCAGGTCACGGAATTTTTTTCTTCCCTTTTCCTAATTGTAAAATTATGAAAAATTTAACAATTGATTTTAAAAACTAATGGATAACAGTCAGTTGATACTAAGTATGCTTATGAACACAGCCAATTTCACGGACCTAAATAAAACACAAGTTTATTTTTTTTTGTTTTTTATAAGAATGCCTATGCACTCAAAATTATTTACAAACTTTTTCGTTTGACCGACATTGGTTTACAAGGCTTAGCTGTTCTAGTTTATATTCTCAAAAATTAATGTTCTCTTCTTGAGTGCTAAGATATATTTTCTCTTATTTGTTTTTTCACTTTGCTTGCTTCATGTCTTACTGTTCATTAATTTGCTATTGACTGCACTTGAAATAAACTTAGCAAAGCATCATTACAAGATAAATTTCGATCATCAATTTGTTTTGAGGGGGAAAAAACGAGGTGATTAATATGACGGGCATCAAACCTTTCGACAGCTCAGTAGCAATTTCCTGCTTCAAACACTTCAACTATAAACTTTTTAATTGCATAGAAATAAAAAGTAACGTAGTATAGAAAAAATAGAGAAATAGGCTCGTAGAGTCGCCTTTGTCAGTAGTCCTGAGGTCATCAATCAAATGAGCAACAGAGGTGAAAAAGCAACAATTTCAACTCGAATTTCGCTCTTTCATTTAGACTGATATTTTTATCCCGTGTCTACAGAGAAAGAGAAAGAAGGGAGAAAAAACCGATATTTTTTGTGGCAAATCAAAAGGAGGAGGCAGGAGAAAAAAGGAACAAATAAAAATAAGAACAACAACAAAAGGCACGAATTGTGGGATACTCTTGTTGCTCGAGTCCTTGTCTTCCTCTGCAATTAGAGGTACCACTGCTTGGTCCATTAATCATAGCAGACAGGAAGGAAAGAGGGGGATTGGAGGTGGGAGGAAGTCCAAGTGAGGTACATGGACGAGCTGCACGTGATCTATTGTTGCAGTCATTTATTTACCAAACGAGATTTGGAAGCATAAATCTTCCATAAGCCCAGTTGTCGTTGTAACGGGGGCGTTGTCCCGGAGCCGCTTCCTCTTAGAACGCTGTTAGTCGAAGACCAAGAACAAATCAGCGTTTTAGATTTCGGGGATGGATGTTGTTAAAGAAAGGATTACGATAAGAAGGTAATTCCTACAACCTATTTTTTTTTGCTCCAATAACTTATTCCAAAATTAAAATTTCCCGATAGAAAGGAAAGGGATTAGAGCTCCACCAAACAACGCGCTTTTGCGGGGTTGATATGTAATCACTCGTTCATCTATTAATGACTGGATGAAATGAAAAAGGCTGTCGATTCGATAATCTCTTAAAACGTAAGTAAATCTCAGTGTGTCGTTTGCGATTAATGGTTAGAAATATAGATACGATAAATTACTGCTGTTTGATACATTATCATATTAAAAGCCAATTTAATGGTGTATCATGAGAAGCAAGGAATAAGTGATGTGAATGAGATAAGCCATACTTCTAACAAAATATGTTTTTAGATGAAATATCTTACATTTGAGGAGGAGCTGCTAGTAAAATATTATAAGATGTACACAATAGCAATAAGAAATGGCAGAATTATATTCTGTTAACATTCATTTACTAGTTTGAGCAGCTTTCAACATTCTCTCGTGAAAACTCTTCACTTTGTGTCTTTGGATTATATCATTTTCACCCCATCAATAATATTTATAAATGTATTCGACACAGTAAATACCTCAAACCATGATGAGTTAAAGTAATTCACTTAAGGAAGTTCTTTTGTAAGTTATACTTGAAATGAGTTAAATAATTACTTCCTATAATTTCATGAGGTAAAAAACAAACTTAAAAACTTTAAAAAATAATAATAATAAATAATGATGAATTCAATTTTCAAGTCTACAGTAGTTAATTTTGGAATCTTGGGGTTCTGGTCTCAGATGATGTCCAGTGTTGATGTGGAATTTGTTAAACACTTCCTAAATTTGGAGCTGCTTGAGGTTGATTTTTGAATGATTTTGAAGTTCCGTTTTTTCAGATTTTGAAGTTAATTTTATTTAGCAACAATGTCTAACAATTGAAATTGGGAATTTAATTAGACACGCCCAGTTTTCTTTCGTTGAACAGAGTATACTTCATCTTTAAATTATTGTAAACCTTAATTGTTATTTACCTTCATTGTCATTCTTTCTTTCTACACATTGTTAAGTTAAATTATTTCAAAACTGCCTAAAACTATAGGGTGCTTATAATTTAAGTTACGCTATTCAGACCCCTCTAGAGCCTGTTGTATAGACCATGAGGAGGAGATTTTTTGCAATAAAAAATTAGTTCAAATTTCGACCACTAGGTGGTGCTTATCACGCAAGAAAGAACACTAAGCCAATTAGGAAAGCTATAAAACGCTTAAAAACTTTAAAGCGCTTTAAAATGCTATTATCAGCTTTAAAATCATTCTTCACCATGCTTTTACAGAAGAAAGCTCGAGCTTTACTGGTCACGTTTTATCGGAGCTGCAGTAATGGTTCTGCTGCACTGCGGGAATTTCGACGCTTGAAAGACTTGCGGAAAGGGCCTATGACAAGTAATGGTTTGAAAAAGATGATTACTAAATTTTTGAAGAGAGTGGGGAATTTGGTGTACTGAGAGGAAGAGGATGGAAACGGATTTCAAATTAATGTATGAAAGAAGTCGCTGTTGCTGTGGTTGAAAAAGCGTCCGATTCCCAATATTCTTCAATAAGTGCTCGAGCAGAGTTGTCTCTCTCACGGTACAGTATGAAAGGTTCTGTGATGCGCTTTAAAGTGGTATCCATACAAGATACATTTGTGGTGCAAAAGCTAGTCCCTCAAGACTCGGACCAACGCACTGATTTTGGTTGCCGGTTTTTGGCTAGAATAGCCGTTGACAATTCATGGCTTTGGAACTTGGTCAGACGAGACGCATTTTACCTTAAATGGAGCAGTGAATATTCAGAACTGTCGCTAATGGGGTACTACAAGTCCTAATGTTGTGCATGAACAGCCTCTGCATTCTGATTTTATTATTGTGTGGTGTCGTTTTACTGCTGAATTCAATCTTGGCCCTTTTTCTTTGAGGAGAACACTCCTCAAGGTCCTAAAACTTCTGCCTTACAAGAACGAGAATGCTCAAGAAACTACTGTCTTCATGCAAGAAGATACAACACTCCATATTGCCCGATAAGTGAAGGAACTGCTTCGTGCCCACTTTGGAGATGATCGGATAATTTCGAGAAGTTTTCCGCCTGTCTAGCATCCTCGTTCTCCGAACTTGAATCCTTGTGACTTCTGGTTGTGGGGATTCCTAAAGATCGTGTCTATGGAGGAAGCATACAGACTCTGCCTGAATTAAAAGTCATAACACGCCATGGTATTTGTAACGCAAGAAACGCTTCGCGCTATTGATGAACAAGCTATAAGGCGAATATAAGATAATAACTGAAGAAACATCTCCAAGATTTCGAAAGACAAATTGAAAAGGGAAGGAAAATTTCCGCGACCTGGGTTCGAACCAGGGACCATGCCTATCGCTGGCACTGCTCTTACCAACTGAGCTACCGCGGATATGAACCGCTTTGCTGTTACAAGATATCCAAATGGACTTCATTGAAGCCACATAGCAACTCAATCGGCAGAGCAGGCCCCGACTCGAAGGTATTTCTCCTTCCCTTTTCAATTTGTCTTTCGGAAGCTATAAGGCGATTTGAACATGTGACTGAGGAAGGGATTTATTTTTCTTCAATTTCTATATATTATTTTCCATCATTTTCCAACAACTATTTAAAAGAACTCAACTTCAAAATCATTCAAAATATAACCTCAAGCAGTTCCAAATTTTAAAAGTGACTTTCAACTTTCTTAATCTTTCTACATCCAAATTGGGCAACATCTGAGACCAGAACACCTGGATTTCAAAATTAACCTAACTACTGTAGACTTGAAAAGTGAATTCATCATCATTATTTATTACTTTTGTAAGTTTTAAGTTTTTTTAACCGGAAAATATAACTATATGATATGTAAGGCCTATATAAAAAACCCTAATTCATACTTCATCAATATCATGCTTGAGAGTATACAGCATTTACAGATTGATTCTCAAATATATTGACTTCCAGAGATGGTCAAATGAGATCTCTAGATCTGCTTATATTTTCCTTTGCAAAGCAATACACCAGCTTAACCCTCAAAACAGAGCTTTAACTTGTAAAACAAAGCTAATTTTTTTTTATTTTTTATTTTTTTATTTTTTATTTTATTTTATTTTTTTATTTATTATTTTTTTTTTTTTTTTTTTTTTTTACAGTAAAATGCATTTTTAGACATCCAATCATTCCACAAGTGAGATTTTTAATCTAAAACCACGGATGTACATTTCGAAAACACTGTCCTCTTCATTAGCATATAAATAAAGAGAAGATCCAGATATCCAGAGTTTAAAGGACATGCTGATGAGGAGGACAGTGTCTTTGAAATGTACATTCGTGGCTCCAGATTAAAAACCTCATTTGTGGAATTGTGATTTCTGTTCTTATTTACCTTGTATTGTTACCACCATTTGTCCACAGCTTTTGGCATTATATCATTTGTATTATCTAATCATTCATTCGTGATGTTCAGCTTTCCATCCGAGAATGTTTATAAAATCCATGAAGGACTAACATATTTATATGTTTAGATATGTTTCATGGAAAATTTAGAGGCCTTAAATTTATTTAAAAAAATAATATCCGACTTTGGCAGAGTTTTCTATTAGAGAAGAAAACTTAATATGAACAGGTTGTTTTTAATCTCAATAAATCTCAAGAAATCAATAGCGCCAAAAGTTTCTGCATATTATGAATGCGACAAATTTAAAACCAATAGACACCGAATATATACGAGGGTTGGGGCAAAAGTCATGGCAACTATTTTTTTTCTTGAAGATACCAGTCCGGTTGGAAAATGTGACATATACAGACGAAAGGACAAGATTTTAACTACATGTGTGAACAATGACGTCTGTCTTTATCCATGAGCTGCCCGATGACGGCACGTGCCACGTCGGTCCGCACACTGTCCGGTAAGCGCGCTGCTCAACACGGGTTACTCCCATCTCGCACGACACTCACCAATTGACTGATTTCACAGCCCTCGCTGCGCTACTACAGCTTTCACAGAGCCATCTGTTGTTCTGCATACACACTATGCCTGCAGAACTTCCACACGACACATAAGTTTGTGATCCGTTCACATATCTACAAGAAAAAAAAATAGTTGCCATGACTTATGCCCCAACCCTCGTATTATGCAAGAATTTTTAAATAAAACTTTAATATTTATCTAGCTATCTGAAAAATTTTTAAAACTAGGTTTTAATATCAACTTAAATGAATATTTTAATTTATAACTATTTAAAATTTAAATTTATGTTCTTTAAGGACCATCTTGAATAAACTTTTAATATTATTATTATGAAGAAAAAAACTTCATTTTCAAAAAAAAACCCAAAAGTTAAAAAAATGGAAAAAATTCACCCGAGTGGCCTTAATTTAGAAGCCCGAAGAGGAAATTTTTCAAAAAAACAACAACCGAAAGTTCGGTTTGAACGGCAATTCCTGGTTTGTATCACGACTGTCGGATGGCGTTACGAATCCGCACTTATCACACGAGCTCATTTGCATTAATCCTCGGCGCTTCTGCTACATCCAACTCCAGATGTCAGCGGCTTGAATCGAGCCGAGCTTTAGGCAGGAATCAATAAAAAAAGAAAAGAAAAGAAACGAAACGAAACTAAGAAGGACAGGCAGAGAAAGGAAAAAAGGGAGAAAAATTTTATTCTGCCTTAAAAAAATGAACAACGAAACAAAAAAAATTTATCTAGCGAAATATTCAAATGAGAGAAAGCGTTTCGAGTTGTCAAATCCATTTATCATTTGATGGGTTTCACTATTTTTTCTTTTCATTTTGAATGTACGGAAACATAATAATTGTAGATAACATTTTTTGTGAAGCTCATGTACATTATACGCAATTGGTAGATATTAAATAACTCTGAAAATTCAAGACGTTCATGCGCGTAGTTAAATTTATTAAGTGACCCATAAGGGGGGTCACTAAAATCGCTAAAAAAGTATAAGCGATTGAAATTTTCATACGCAAATGTTATCAAGTTTTTGAGCGCAGATTTGTACTCTTTAGCTTCACATATAAAAATTTTTTACTTTTCTGGTTAACGTTACAGTCGACATAGATACTTTTATGGCCATATTATATGATGTTTCTATTTTATGCTTCTATTTAGTTTGCTGTATATCATTATTATAAAAAGTAATATCAGAAGTTACGGTTTTAACTGCTGATCTGATGAACGGCAATGGTGACGGTATTTTTCGCATATCCCCATAGGAAAGTTACATGGCTTTATGTCAGATGTTCGAGGAAGGTGGGGGGGGGGAGGTAATGATGGTGAGCCATATTCTTGTTCCCACAACAACCTATCGGTGCCGACTTCATTTATTTGACACTACAGTTCTTTACGAAATCAGGAATATTAATATTTTGCGCCCAACTATCTCAAAGATATAGCGAACTAAAACACAGACATTCTTTTATGAACACCCTGTATTTTTTTTTATCAAAGAATACATTGAGCGTTATAAATGTTCGCTCTATAAAAATATTCTCGAAAGAGGAATTGGTTTCATAGTTGAAAGTAGTTGTTAGGGAAGGAAAAAGGTTCGCGGACTTTTTCGACCCACTACTCTAGAAAAGCGTAATCCAAATTTTAAAGTAGTTATTTCCTTTATTTTACAGCACACATCTTTTAGGCTGTAAAGATTCATCAGTACTAGAAGAGATTTATATGAGATTTCTTATCTCCGAGGAAGAACCGGTATTCATTTAACCGATGCACCATAACTATGTGTCAGAGGAATTACACCCACGGATTACTCATCACACAGATACGACAAATAATGAAGCCCTATGGAGAAAAAATGGAAAGTGGTGATGCGATTGTGCCCCAGGCTGCCGTCAAGTGCGCTACAATCGATGACTATACTAAATAATCGTATTTAATAAAAACCACGAGTCATCTACTTTCCACACATAAAAAAAGTATAACATATTTTTCGTGGAAATTTACATGCAGAATGCTTTATTAAATATCAAAATACATGTAAGAACCAATGTTTCCAAATAGCGCACTCGGCGGCAACCAGGGTCATTGCTACAGTCGATGACGTCAAAACAATGAACCATCCAATGGGGTCTATGCATGAATTTCAATAATCACGTATTGGAATATAAAAGTTTTGTGAAATCGTTTTCATATATAAAAAACATATTTACAAATACAAATTAAGACAATGAAAGTTAGATTTTGTTCAGACTCCGATGATGTGATTTTTCACTGCTGCCAGGCCTGTCTTACTCGTCGGTAAACAAGGCCAAGCATAGCAATTAACGAGCTTGCAGCAGAAAAATTGTACTTATTCGTGTTGCTAGCAGTGGATTTACAAACGAAAATGGTCTAACTAGATTCATCACATGTATTTAAGTATTTTAAAGCATATTTACATAAGCGATATATAAATTTATACATGCATTTCATTCTGCATTAATCGGGAAGTTTCGTTTATTATTTATTTTTATAGGCTAATTATTATTATTATTATTATGGTGTCCGGCACGAAAGAAAAAGGAAACTGGCGCATGTGCAAATGAATAAAACTCGTTCAACCAATCAGAAACGGGCTGGAAACGAGGTATTACTTATACCTGGCATCAGTAGTAAGTAATGTCTTGATTCCTGTCCGTTTCTGATTGGTTGAACGAGTTTTATTCATTTACACACGCGCCAGTTTCCTTTTTCTTTAGTACCGGGCACTAAAGGTTATACGTTATTTCTTTATCACAGAAACACACGTACAGTGCACTTCAGCTGGTGTAATGGTATATTTCGTAGTGCAAGTATTGAAGTGGATTTTAGCATATGAATGAAGTAAATGCATTAAGTTTACTTTTCACACCTATTTTTCAATTCAGTGTTTCAATTTTGAAGTGATCTTGGCAGACAAAAATTGATGATGTTGGAGAAAACTCATCTTCAGAGCTGCCATGATTGTGTTAACTGATTTGTGACGTCACATGGAGTGACTGCGTAACCAACTTATAAAAATTAAAAAAAAAACGGCAAGGATTTGAGAAGCGAAAATTTCTGTGTCTTATCTAAGAGACGTGATCCTTATTTTGGCAATTTAAAAAAAAAAATCATGCTTAGACCCCATTTCCACTACTCTAACATTGACTGTCGCATCTGTATATAAGTAATCTGTGTCGACAACCTAATGCAATAAATAAAATAAAGTAGATATAACCTTTAGTCCAGATCTTGCTGAATGATGACCACCCAAGCTGTTCATAAAATTATATGCGGACAAGAGATTAATTAATTACCCTAATACAGAATACTAATGAAGTTTTTGAAAGAAATCTCAATTGAAAGAAATCCAAAACTTAGCCTGCACGTTGCAAATGAAATTCAAGCGACGCGTTAAATCGAAATAAATAGCACACCCTACCACTTACCTTCAGAAAAATGACGGATTCTCTCCTCTTTTGATTTTAAGAGAGTTTTGGTGTTTGTTTTTCATTTCACGTAGTGGTGGTGAGCAAAGGTCTTGTTTACACCTATCTTCTGAACGTGAGATAAGTCACGGGCCGAGTGACATCGACCGTCTGTTTCGAAGCTTCTCGACAGTGAACTCTGACCCCGACAGTCATTCTTCTCCGCTATGACCATTAAAGAGAAGATTCATTTTCAACTCCGAGCGCATCATTTTTCATGGCATCGACTCTCTCCTAATAAGGATTAATTCCTCTCAGAGGTAACGCGACGAAAAATCTCTAATA
The DNA here is from genome assembly GCA_023313115.1 of Rhysida immarginata. Classification (NCBI taxonomy): domain Eukaryota; kingdom Metazoa; phylum Arthropoda; class Chilopoda; order Scolopendromorpha; family Scolopendridae; genus Rhysida; species Rhysida immarginata. The sequence goes on from JAHWFO010001925.1 coordinate 1,494,596, forward strand.
AAAACGCATTTTAATTTTCCAGCTTTAGGATTTAATCTCTTTAATTGAGTAAGCTCTTCTCTCTCGCTCTCTCTCCAGAGGGAACAGAAACGAATCCACCAATTTCGGGGAAAGGAAGGATTAGCAAATTGGTCTCACGATATTAAAGAGTCAGAAAGCAACCCATTAACCTCTTGCAAACCTCGGCAAACAGAAAACAAACGATCATCTGATGGTGTTTTTAACGCCTTTAATGCACCTCCAAATGCAAACTACACTTGCTAAATTTCTCTTTTTTCCCCCCCTCCTTTATTTTTTTTAAAGTTTGTTTGTTCTTTTTCGGTTCAAAGATTCCAAACTGAACATGCTAGCGGGAGTTAAAATGTCAAAGGGAATGAGTTCTTTAAATTATGAGAACAAAGAATAACATCGTATATTTTGATATTACGTTAAGTCAACATGTTCTCATGAAATTAGAAAAAATGTACAATTCCTTCAACACTGCAGTAAATAGATGTAATGACTACAGTAAACAAATTATGAACAATAACCTTAGAAAATATTAGGAAAATTTTTTTTATAAAATATTAGCATACTTATACTGAGTTTTCTTAAGAAAGAAAGAATGTTAATAGAGTATAAAAACTCAATTAGCTCTCGGTTGTCAACATGACTTTTTAGTGATTAAAATAATTCGCTTTATTTACAATGAAGAAAGTTAATGTTTCATTGTCAGTGCATTTACAGCCCAAATTTACAAAACATACATTAATTTCGACTTTCAAATACAACTTGTAGCAGTTTTTAAAGGGACAATTAACGCAAAATCGTTTGAACCACCTACAAGTAGATATGAAACAACGATGATTGAGAATGCACTCAAGTACAATAAAAGAATATGTTTTGTTTTCGTGCATAACGCACTTCAGAGCATTTCCCATTCAAAGAAACATTTATTCTGAGCCGTGAACTTTGCCAGATGCTTCCAATAGGTGGATAGGCCTCAACGACCATTTCACTAGAAGCTTTCTTTCAAGAATTACATTTAGCTTTTTCCTCTTCTCTCTCTCTCTCTTACACACACACACAGACACATACACACCCACGCAGTCGCACACACATTTTCGATTCTTTCTTCCACGGTAACACGCTGTATATGATAGGAATCACGAAAATCTTACAGTGGAGTGAGGAGAGAAAATCCTTTATTTTCCTCTTTGGGCGAAGTTTACACAACATTCATCCCGAAAACAAAGGAAGAGTAGGAAATGTTCAAATAACTATGATGGGATGGAAAAGTTTAGAGGAAGAAAACGAACAAAAAATGTTTTGAGGTAGAAACAAAACCAACAGAGATAAATCTTTAGGAAATGCTTTGAAGAGGAAAAGTTTCTAGAAGAGTAGTTTGTCTCTGTTTTTAACTTTAATCCATTTCCTTCCCCATATCAACAATCCCTAAGAGAGTTATTTACTACTTTTTTTTTTTCTTTTATTCCTGCAGCATGTCTGAAGTCAGAACTGGTTCCTTTAACATCTATTGTATATCAAAACAGTCAAGATAACAACTGAAGTTATTTAGATTAGATTAAGTAAATATTTTTTGAAGAGAAATATAAGAGCAATTGTCGATATTATGAAGTCTTGAGGGTATATGTGGATATTAAATTTATTTTCAATGAGTAGATAAATAACGACAATACTGACTAGACAATACTGATTTGCTTATTAAAAACCGAAAAGTAACTTTCCAATTTTCATCAAAGTTTTATAAAATAATTATAGCTTGCTTTTGGTTCTGGACGAGATGAAAGAAACCCTTCGAGAGAATGTGCTAAAAACTTCGCATAAGCACATTGAAAGATTTATTTCTTTCTTTAAAGATACAAAGAAAAATCTCAAAATGACCATTTAATGGACGAATGCACACATGCAGAATTCATAAAACGTGACAGAGGAGATAAATTTAACTCCTCCTGAGCAAAAGCGCATGAATGATCAACATCTGCTGGTTAATACATTACCGTAATGACGTCACAATGAAGAGAAAGAAAGCTTTTTTCTCCACACCTCCCCTACCTTGTTTCGTGTGCAAGGTCAGAGGTGAAAATAGCTCTAGAAACATCTTGAATGAAAGTGGGGACCAAGAGAAAAGAAGAAGAATAAGAAGGAGGAGGAGGAGAGGAAAAAGCTCGGTGTTGAGGAAAATCGCCATGGCAACGACTTAATCAATAGCTCCGTTGCAGAATTCAGATGAAGTGTTCCCTGTAATGGATGCGTTTCAAGTGAAACACCTGTTCTCAATGGTTTATTGAACGAGAACAATCCACTTGTAATGTTTCAAGAGAATAGACCCGGACGAGTGACTTGATTTCCGTGATAATGTTGCTCCTCCACAAGATGATCGCCTCCAAAAACTTCTCGCTAATAAGAAAATTTCTCCATTTTTCATCGTCAGACTGATATTAATCGATTGGTTGCGAATGAAAAATGTGCGAGGAAAAAATTTCAATAAGAAAAAGAAAAGTACTCGTCTAAGTTTTCTCAGATTTTTCCCCGGGAATCATGCTGTTTATCCAAAATTAAAGCAAATTTTCGGAGGATTCTATAATTAATGATAACTTTGCCGTTCGCATAATTTCACAAGATTTGACTTTCCTTCATTGGAGATGAACATTAAATTATCTTTACGAGATCTGAATTACGGTAGATTCATGAATAAACCAAAAGACGAGGACTGAAAAATTAAATTGAGTGCGTCAATCATAAATTATAAAATTTAAAGTACATCTCTTAACCGCTATAACGAACAGAAATAAGTAGCAAAGTTAAGAAGAACTTGCTATAACAGTTATTTCATTTTCGCACATTTAATTGTTTTGCGAGATAAACAAGTTAAAAGTTTTTTTTCTTCTTGCAAAAACTTTTCTTTCCAACTAAAATCCAAACTTTAAACCAGGAAATGCTTACAAATGCTTACAAATGTTCTTGTCCATAGGTGTCCTTAGATGCCTTAAGACGCATGGCGACATTGTATGTAGTAGATAATATTAAATTATGCCTTGAGAGTTTATATTTCATATTTTCTGTATACGAATTGTAAAGTCTTTTTAAATATTTTGACATGTTGCATACGAATTATATATATCTTAAATGTATATGTGATTAGATTTCGCACGTTCGCGTCCGAAAGCTTCAATAAAGCTACTTGTTGTTGAACGTTGCTAAATACTATAGATTTTTCAAAAAAAAAAAAAAAAAATCGCGTTTTTTTTTCTCTCATATTATAACCCGGCTTAATTAGTCCACTGCTCAAGAAAACGCGTAGGTTAATAAGGACTCACTGCGCCTTGCAGGGGTGAACCTTGGCTTAGGCAGTCCATCCGTTGCTTAAAGCGCCAAAATTTTGCGTCTAATGTTTAGTGTCCATCATTTAGATTACAAGGGGTGCCAAAACATGATTTCTCCTAGGGCGTCAGAATACCTAGCGCTGGCTCCTATGAAGAGAGATACTGCGCGAGTAAATTGCGAAAACGGACTGAAACTTGCGTTTCTGACATTCGATATAGAATCTGGACTTTATCAAATTGAAAACTATTAAATAAAAACAAATTATACAACCTGGCGACTCTAAATGCTGACGATAACAATGCATGCAGCGATCTATGGGATTATACAAGCGGTCCAATAAAAAGTATTCCCAGCGCCCCTAGAGTAAGAGATGAGATGTTACGAAAACTAATTTTTGATCCATTATACAGGGTGATTACAAAAGAACTTCACACTTTTAAAAATTTATTACATCAAAGCTATTCAGAATATAGACACACCACATACGGATTCTTAAAAAAAAACTCTTGAAGTTTATTGTGACACAGTTAAAGATGTTCAATATGCCCCCCTGTAGTCGAATTCGTCCCA
>JAHWFO010001925.1:1504370-1536906 GCA_023313115.1 Rhysida immarginata
AAAAAAAAAATTACAAAAAAAGTTTGTTCTGAACCGATCATAAACCCCAGAATATCGTACATTCTCATTTTTAAATATAAAATAACGTAATAATCACGGTTAATAAGAAATGATGTTGCAAAGTATCATTAATTATCATTAAATAATAGGCAAACTGAGATTTAAAAATGAGTGGGATCAGTAACATAATCGAATAAAGCTAAAATAATATGTAATCACAAGTCAATCCTATGCCAACAAGGGAATGTTTTGCCCTATCACAGCTGATCCACAAGGTGATTGATTTTGGTGCCACTGGCTTCCCCTTGCCATGAATAGGGTGCCGCCTCTATCTATTTTCATGCTCGAAGATTACACGTTTCTTATCGGAATCTTCAATTAACGAAACCTCAACATGTTTCATATCAACACAATCAGATTCAGCCAAATTATTACGAAGAACTGATTTATTTATTTATTTGGGTTGAAGCACCTATGATGTCACGTGATGTTTTGAAGCCGTCGAACGTTGTTTTAGAGATATAATGGAAAGACAAGAACCATTTGGTGGAGATTTCAGGCAAATAACCTGTGGTAAGGCATGGATGTGATTTCGATATATTAAGCAACTGTTTGAAAAGATCAAGACTTTGGCACCAATTTCAAGTTAGACATTTCACGATCAACATGACTTGCTCAAGATTACGATGAAAATCAAAAATCATTTTCTGAGTATCATTTACGTATAGGCGAAGGACTTGAAGCCAACATAGATGGAATTATTTCATTACCGAATAATCTTTGCCGTAATTTAGAATTTTAAGATTTCATTTCCGAGGTATTACCATCACTTCACGAATGGACTATATTAACATGGAAGAATGAAGAGGTCGACCGAATAGATCAACTCATCTGTTCTAAAGTTGAAGGAAATTCAAGAGTTTATCTAAGCGCTGATACACTTGATAACAGAAAATCCACAGCATCACAATCTTTATCCTACTGAATATCTGAATTCAATAAACCTTGGCGGTATTCCACCTCATCGGTTAACACTGAAGATTGGATCACCAATAATGCTTTTAAGAAATCTTAACGCAGGCCTTGGTTTGTGTAATGGTACACAATTAATTTGAAAATCGTTTAAAGATCATCTCATCGAAGCAGAAGTAATAACAGGAACTGTTGTATGTCTACATCGTATGACATTACAACCAAGCGACAAATTATTACCATTTACATTATGCCGTCGGCAATTTCCGATTCTGCTATCTTATTCAATGTCTATTAATAAGGTCCAAGGACAAACCCTTAATAAAGTGGCCATTTATTTGAAGGAAAACGTTTTCACTCATGACCAACTTTACGTCGCTATGTCAAAAGTAACATCCTAGAAGAATTTAATAATCTTCGCGCCTCGGGAGAAAAACGAAAACTTTGTTACAAAGAATACTGTCTAAAATTTTTAAATATAGTTGCCCGGTTATTCCGGGGATGGTGGAGGGAATAATATTTACTATTTAATACAGGGTGTTTCATAATTGGTGTCCCGTCTTTAGTCCAAATAACAACTCAAGGGGAACAGATTGGGGAAAAATGAATATTGATTATTTGGTTTTAATGTCCCCTAATTCAGAATAAAAACATTTCGCGTCCCTGGGGGTGAAGGGGTAAATTTTGAAAATTTTAATTTTGTAGGGGTAGGGGTTAGACCCCATGTGTTATTTAGAAAGTTGTAGAGTATCATGTAAAATGTGGGTTTAGCAAAAAGCCGGTGAAAAAATCTCATCCCCTGCCCTTTATCGAGTGGGTAAAGTGAAAGGGTAAGTGAAAGCTAATGTAGACAAAAACAGAAAAACTCATTAGAAACTTATTAGAACTTTATTACTTATTAGAAAACAGTACATTTGAAAATGAATGAGAATGAATGAGTCGTTACCCTGAAAAGCTAATGGGCCCTAATTTTTTTCATTCATTCTCATTAATTTTCCAAATGTAGGTCCTACTGTTTTCTAATAAGTAAGGTTTTTGTCCACATCGGCTAGCCATACCTTTCACTTTACCCACTCAATAAAGGGGGCAGGGGATGAGATTTTTTCACCGGTTTTTTTTTGCTAAACCCACATTTTACATGATGTTCTACAACTTTCTAAATAACACATGGGGTCTATCCCCTACCCCTACAAAATTAAAATTTTCAAAATTTACCCCTTCACCCCCAGGGACGCGAAATGTTTTCATTCTGAATTAGGGGACATTAAAACCAAATAATCAATATTCATTTTCCCCCAATCTGTTCCCCTTGAGTCGTTATTTGGACCTAAAGACGGGACACCAATTATGAAACACCCTGTATACTAAATTTACTGTTATGCTTATATAAATATCCAAACGGGTTGGCCTAGTGTATAATCTAAAAAAATGTTAATATTAATTATTTTCCCTAGCTTAAATTTCAATTTTTTAATAAAAACGAAAAAATGCGGCCATAGATTTGAGGGAAATGGATTTATCAAAATAATCAACAGGTCTTTTGAATAGAAAACATTCTACCTGTCCCACATCCTTGTGTAGTATTTCAAGCCGTTCTGTCAGCAAAAAGATATCCATTGTGAAAGAAATTCATTCACGCTGACATTTACGCACGTGCATATGAAAACTACGATATGGGCAGAACACTGTCAGAGGAACAGTAAATCATTTTGAAAGGCGGAATCGGGAACAACGGCTGTGGGATTCGTAGAGGCTGCCCACGAACTGCTTGCTGCCAAAATCAACAGGGCAACATTTGATGGATTTTTCCGAGAGAATCGACTTGTGATAGATAGTGAAAGGTGCAAGAAACTTTAACATACATGGTATAAATGGTTAAACTCGTAATAACCGTCCAATTTGATTGGTGTTGCGCTGGAAAGCTTTAAATAGATCAGAATTCCAAGTTTAAGAATGTAAACCTTCAATATGTCTTAGAATGCTTAATCACAATTGCAATCAATTAAATTTGAAATGGCTTAAATATTGCACACCGAAAAAAAAGAAGAGGAGGGGGGGAGGGGGCTTTTGTCGTCGTCAAACATTTTCATTTTCTGTATCAGATAAATAATTTCAGTGATCGCATAAAAATCAATAATTCAACTTATCCCAAGAGTCATGTGAAACTTTCGTTGCTTATATTCGAAAGTTTCTGCCTGAATTTTTTTCCATCGTCATCCGCAGCGTTTCCGGAGCGTTGTTGTCAGAGAAAGGAAAAAAATGGCCTCACCATAGAAAAAGGCATAAAGTAGTCTGTTAGGCACAAAAACTATAGTTTTGCTTGACAGAACGATGAGGGTTCTAATTCTTTGAACACCATCTTGGTTTCCGATGAAGCCACTTCTCACGTGTCAGGGACATTGAAAAAGCATACTGTTGTAGGGCTGTGAGCATTCACACGAAATCATGAAGCACGTGAGAGACAGTCCAAAGTAATGTTGAATATGACAACTGGGCCGTTCTTAACCATGGAAAGCACCGTAACATATGCTGCAGCGGTATGTCTTTGCCGAGTTGAAATAACTCCAGCCAAACTTCATTTTTCAACAGAACAGAGCCCCAACTTCACATAAGTATGGTTTAAGTGACAAGTTTCCAAACAGATGGATTGGATGAGAAGGACTAATACCGTGACCTCCGCGATTACCAGACATTGCACCATAGACTTCTTTTTTGGGAGACACATACAGGATAGACTTTATGGTACTAGAGTACAGGATTTGCAGGACCTGCGAACACGATCAGTGAACGCCATCGTTAGTGTCTCTCCCAAAATGCTGTAGTGCACCTGGACCGAAATCGCAAATAGACTGGACATTCTCCGTATCACAAAAAGCAGCATATGTAGAAGTCCGGTGATTTTTGTCTACAAACTTCGACATAAATAGAACAAAAGCATACCGGACAAAAAATTAGCCACTTTGAGAGTTCTGCGAGGCTTCTAGTTTGAATATACAAATGAATGCGCATGAGCACATTTCATTGCGAGATAATAGTAGCTAAGCAGCGTACGAGCATTGTTAACAGCAATTTGTGTTATTCCGTGTCGAACTTGGCTGCAAAAAATGGGTCGTATCTCAGTATCAAAACTGGGGTCATAGCATTTGGGCGGGCAAAAGGACATACCGTGCAAGAATAGCTACCTTTGCCGGTGTATGAGAGCGCACAGTCATCCTTTAGTTTAAGGCATGGTCTACAGGCACGTGGGGTGGCAACAACCGTCGAAACCGTGGTCGGAAGTCAGTCCAGACAGAACGGGACCAAATACGAATATCGCGCCTGGTCACGACCAACCGCTTTCAAATCCGCACAGACAAGTTTGTGAAAAAACCTTAAGGAGACAACTGCATAAAATGGACATCCGCTGCCGGATACCATCTCTAGCGTCCGATGCTAACTCCAACTCACAAGAAAGCTCGTGTACGTTGGTGCAAGCGATATCAGACCTGGACGAAAGACGACTGTAAACGTTAGAAGAAGCAATGAAGCTTTTACCCTGACTGTGTCCAGTGTGGTGCAGGCGGGTGGTGGCTCTGAATGCTGTGGGCAAGCTTTCAGAATAATGAACAGGGACCTTTCTTTGAAATTAGCACCAAGCTTAACAAGCATTGCTATCGTGACATTCTGGATGGACAACTGTTGCCTTGTGGATTACGTCAAGGATGTCTATGACCTGGACGATGTCTACTATCAAGACAATAAATGCAGGGTTCACAAGGCTAAATCCGCGGAGGAGTGGTTCGACGAGCATGACCGTGCATCACCTCGATTGGCCCGCCGAATCCCCAGATCTGAACCCAATAGAAAATTTGTGGTATCACCTGGAGCAACGTGCGTCGTGTTAATCTGACTTCCTCAGTAGAAGTGAGATGAACCATTTGCATGTAAAGATTGCTGGATGACGTGAGAGCTGTAATATTCGGGCTAATTCAATTAAACGATATCTGTTTATAATGTTTTTCCGTGCAGGTCATTTGTTTTGAACACAATTGTTTAATAGATGGAAGTTCCTCCAATTTGAAGGCTATAACATGTAAAACCATGTTATATGCCACTTTTAGCCGCTTAATACGAAGATTGGTTCAGTTTCAAAAGAGTGCATTATATTAAATTAAATTTTTCAGCCTTCTAGGTCCAAAAGAAAACAGTAAGTTTATAGCTCAAAATTGTAATTAGAAAAAACTGAAATTTAATTTATTCAATTTCATTTTAATATTCAAGAAGGGGAAACATGCATAATGCAATTGAAAACTACGTATTAAGGCATCAAGTTTTCTCCTCCTCCTCCCGTAAATATTCTTTACATAATTTTTTAGCGTATACTATAATCCCGTCTTCAGTGGACTACGAAACACGAGCAATCTAAATTTAGCGAAATTTTCATATTAGGTTCTTAATTAAAATTTAATACCTAAACCCATTTTTAAGTTTTTCCAAGATTCGCGCATTCTTTTGGAGCAACAACGTTAAAGTAGAAATTTTTCTAATTTTTCATTTCGAAGACGCCAACAGAGCAGAACCGGATATAAATCCTTCCAGGGAAATTAACAGCGCCCGTAATTAAGCAAGTGTTATTAATGAAATCTACAAGGCTGCAGGCAAAATCTTGTTCTTTTTCCTCCCCCCTTTCCTCTTCTCCATCAGATCTTTCTAATTGTGGTCGTGAACTTGCCGCCCTCTTTTGACATTCATTTTCCAAATCCCCCCTCCTCTTAACTTGGTAAACTCTCAGGGTTGTCTCTCCTTCCCACCCACCACCTTTCGTTTCATTTCAAGTCCTAATGAGACAAAACCAAAAATAATCCTAATTAAGAATATAAGACAATTTCTTACCCTCCACTTTATCCCCGAGATCTTTCATCAGCTTGTAAAAAAAAAAAAAAAATATAAATAACAGAACCATTTGTCGTTGTTACGTTTTGACTCGTCTTCTTCGCGTTCCCTTACATGCAAATTTCAAATTTTATTTCAAGTTTCACCTTCTCAGGCAATTAATAACATTATGCAGTCATGTTGTGGCCGGTGTCAAGAAATACATGTTGAGGTAGTCTGGATAAGCTCTTATACTTTTAAAAGAATCTTAATGCACTGTCTGATCTCAGTTAATTTCAAAATTTCGTTTTTAAAGAAGACGTTGGCAACTAATAAATTTTGTTTTGAAAAAAATGCTTTGCGCCTCATAATTTCTATAGGGAAACCACAATACAAAATTTAAAATAATAAATAATCTTCATTCTTCAGAGCAGTTTTACTAAAAAAATTTTAAAAAAATCACGTGATTTTTTTTCCAAGCAAAACCAATTTCGGGTTTCATGTTTTAAATTAACTTTTCCCTTTTACGTTAATTTTGGAAGAAAATGAACACAGACTGGTAAAACTCTGAAAACAGCTGACGCTTCGGAAAGTTTATCCTCTATCAAAGGGGTTAAATCATGTGGACAAGACAGTACTATTGCCAGAAATTTCTCTAAGGGGGGGGGGGGCGAGAGGGGAGTACTTAAGGGTTTCAACCTTTTACAACTTGCAGCCATAGGACAGCTTTAGAAAAAATATCGCGCTCCCTGAAATAAAAAGAAAACGATATTACACAAAACCCTGCAAGAATTTACCAGGAACTACGCAATTACATTTCTGTAAGTACTCCTGTTCTGCATCACGTTTCCAAGCTTGTAGGATCCTCTGGAGTCCATCAGCGGACTGTTTCTTGTTGATGTTATCTATGGAGCGCCGTACTCCTCGAAGAATTTCTTTCGAATCCCAAAATTGCAGAGCATGAATATGTGTTTTTTAACAAGTAAAGGTCGCAAAGACTCATATCCGGAGAAAACTTCCCGTACTCCCCAAGATCGTCGGCGATTATTCTCGCCCGCACGAAACGCACTAACCAATCTCGCCAGTTCGGAACGATAGAGTGGCGTATCCACAGGCTTTCCGAAGACCACGATAACAGTTATTTGACTTTAACCTCGTGAAACCATGGATATTGATCCAGAGCCATTCTTCTAATCGTGTGAACATACTTTAGAGGTTTGTATACTGAAACTTTGATTATGTGATTTACTTACACAAGGGCACTTGTTAGAACGGGCGATATTGACTTCTGAGTGCATACTCGGAGAATATGCAACAAGAGATTAACGATTGACAATAACATTTGATTTACCAGCAATGTCTTCTGCCAGTCGCTACTGTCAGTAAATTTACACCGCTCGTGTCTTTATCGACTTACTTGTTAGTCTGATAGAGTCGTTAGAAATGTCAACATAAGATGCAATTTTCGCAAAAGAATTTAGAATTGTATGAAGAAAATTCGTAGAGATATCATGGGTAAAACCTCAGACAAAACTAACAAGACATCAAACTAAAAATTATATTTAGTAAAAGATAACAGATAATGTTACGAGAATGATTGTTGAAAAGCTTCAAAATGACATACACGTATTACGAAAAATGTGAAAAGAATACCAAATGCAAGTTTGGACAGGTATCAACAAGCAGCCAGTAAAAACTCCGTCAAGGCAAGCATAATCAAAATGAACCCTCTGAGTAGCAGAGCACATCTCGACCACAACTATCATAACATGGATCAAATTTGACTCGGTGTTATCCTCAAATGAGCGAGAATTCGTATATCGACAAAATCGAACCGTGGCAAGAACTTGCGAGGAGCATAACAAAGATGGGTTGTCTTGGATGCACTCTGAAACCCTGTCCAGCTCATCCATGAAGAGATCAGCAACGGCTTTTCTCCATAGGATGAAAATATGTCAGGTGAACATGCTTCGCTTCTCCCAAATATGATGCATCCATCACTATGCTTTAATGTCATGGGCCTGTTCAACCGAATAATAATTATCTCAGAATACAGGCATGTTTTACCGTTAGAGATACTTTCGATGTGTTCTTATCTTTCTGTCGTCTTTGTACTAGTAGGCCAATCTTGTTTTTCATAAAAGTTTTAAACATCCTTTATCTTTAATTCCATTTGCTGTCTTTCTCCTATTTCTGAAAAGTCTAATGCAATGTTTTATGCATATACAGAGGGAATTATAAAATGAAATTACAGTTTATAAAAGTACTTAATGAAAGGTAAGCATTATTAATGGCTAAAGAAAATAACTTGAAAATAAATTAATGTTTGTGATTAAAAAGGAACTTAAAATGGACCGACAAACAGCAACGTTTCATGACATTGTAATACACAAATTACGTGACAATGGACAAATAATTTTAAAGAAGAAAGTCCAGAATTCGATCAAACTATTACATTAGTGATTAACAACAGAGAGCCTAACTTGATGGGAAAATGTTGAAACAAAAGATGTAAAAATATGTAATACAATACGGAAAAATGGTATAAGCTCAATTGACGAGATGGGTATGCAGTATTACAAGAAAAAGAAATGTGAAACGATCAAAAGAATTAAAAACGAAAATATATCGAAACATATGAAATTCTGGAATTTAGTAATATTGTGCAACGTAAAACTTATACTATCTTAACAGAGATCTCTTGAACATGTTAATGAAAAGTTAAAGGCTTCAAGTATGAAACTGAAATGCTCATTATTTTATTTAATGCATTAAACCCATAAAATTTATTAATGACTTGCTTTTATAAGCTCCTGCTTATACAATGTTAACAAGACTAAACGTTTCTACAATGGCAATCTATCTTAACAAGATTTATTTCGCCAAAAGAAGGTGACCAGCTCACATTACCTAAAGGCTCACACATAATAAGCAGAATGAGAAGTTTGACCTGAAATCGAGGAGGAAAGCTTTGCACACACTACTCGCGCAAAATCCTATGCAAACAAATCCGATAACGATATTTCTTCATTATTCCAGCAGAGCTAAGACTTCTCAAAACAAAAGCTTGCGAATCTCTTTTGAAATACGGCGGTTCACTGTCTTCTTCTAAAGAGTCATTTCAATCTCCTCTCCCCTTGGCCACGACCCCTAGCGAATCTCTCGTTGAACCCTCGATCCCTCACTTGTATTATTAAGGGCTTAGGGAAATGGGATGTCAAGTGGAAGTAGCCACTGGCTTGTCACCTAACAACGAAAGAGCAAAACGAAACCAACTTCCAAAGCGAAAAGGAATTCGGCAAGTAAGGAAAGCTAATAACGTTGCCACAGTCACTTAAAGATCACACGGAATGACTTAGTTTTTTTTTTGTTTTTGCGAAGGCGAATAAATTGCTGTGTCATTGATTTAAAGGGGATGGCAAGGTACATAGGTTGCATTTAACTCCTTTAGAAATATACAATGTACTGGATTAAGCAATCACACCCGTTCGTCAAAATTTTATTATCGAATATATTTTACTCAAATATTTATAAAATGTTTCTTAATTGTTCAAAATTTCTTTTTTCTTTATAACGGATTTCCTATATACAATTCGAGTCTTTTCGGCGAGATGTATCTTGAAATACCTCACTTAACTGAAATACTAACGGTACATAACGAACACGAACATTAAAGTTATTTTCAACACAAAAACCATTTTTACGTCCAAACTTGCAACAATTTTAAATTGGCTTAATTTACTACGACAAAAATCAGTACTGATACGCTGATGAACATGGTATTAATAAATGTAAAGAGCATAATTATGGTAATAAAATTTCTCCAATCGTTAATATATCAAGATTATAAAAATTACTTTTTTATAACTCTTTAAACTGCCAGAAGAAAGAAATTCAATGTGAGGGGCATGAAACTGAAACAATATTCTTTCAATTTCATGAGGATGATAGTGTAGCGTTCCCACCCCACTATGTAAATCATATAGTCGTCGGACTTATTGTCCTACGTTCGAAGTGGGTGAGCGCTAAGGGTTCGGGACCGATAATTGGAATAAAACCTACTACCACTGTGATTAGGTACCTATAATTTATTTACGATAATAATCATACATCAAACACATCCCACATTCCTCTTATATATACTAAAAACACTACTATTACTAATGGGCCCATGAAATTTCCATGCTACTAATCAAAATAGGTTAACATATTCTTAATCAAACCCAGCGACTTAACTCAGCAAAGCCGGCACCTTGGCTCACTAGATTTAGTGACAATTAACTACTGTAGGTTTGGGTGTAACGACATTTACACTACTAGCGATTTGGGATTGCTCTGCCCATTCATGGCCCGAAACAAGTATTCCAAAAAAATTGGCACTCGATAGCGCAACGTCACTCCTTAATTATCGCAAACTAAAGGGGGGAGAGAGTGAGTGACCCCTCTTGGGCAATCATGAATGAGAGATGGTTACCCACTGGCAGTATCGATCATTAGGCTATCCATATTGAGCATAGTGAGCGCATGTGCCAGGTTCGCTAGTCAGCTAAAACTAAATATATCATACGTCCCCCAACCATAAATTTAATCAAGGTCTAGTTAACAAAGTGCTTAAAAAAATTTTCTATTATTTGGCGAATAGTCTTTTTATCGGCTTGCCGTGCGCTCAGAGTTCCGTTACTGCGAACACATTCAGTTCAATACAGGTGTGACATCTATTGATACTCATCTCGAAGTCGGGGCTCCTGCGGCATTGGTACATACGTTAAGCTCCTTGTAATTCAGTTTTGCGACTTAAGTTTAGCAAATAAATTGGGACGAACTCACCAAATTTATGCATGTAGCCACACTAGTTATTCTCCCAAAGATCTGCTCCATGGATACTACTCCGTTCGGCGTGGCAAACTTTCCTTATCTGGTTCACACGGCTCATCATTCGAGGTTCCACGGGCGTTCTCGTTTCTCAGTCTACTTCACTCCGACATAGCCATATGTCGTGCATCAAAATGAAAAGGTACATTGAACATGGTTAATTATGTGAAAGAAAATAATATCAAGAGAGCATTTGAAAGAAAATACTTAGGCAATGTCGTCCAGCTGCCACGAAAATGCTGTCGTATTACTTCTTTCGGAACGCTCATTAAATTACTTCACAGTATCGGGGTGGCTTCTTGAGACGGTATATTTGAACGTTCCGTTTTACAGAACATAGAACGGTTCCACAACGAGTCATTATGCTCTGGACTATTCTTTTTTTAAATTATATTCCCAAAGCTCCCTTGCTCAACGAGTATAGAGAGAGGGAAGAAAAAAAAATGCATAATAAACATTTTTTTTTTAACAAAGGCGTTGACACCCTCATCGTTTTCTTCGAAAACGATCTCAACAATCCTCCGTTGGAAGCTGAGCTATATTCCGGGAAGGCATCCCAACAATTCAGTCCCAACAGAAGACCATTGTCGATCGCTCACGGCCTTAACCCCTCAACCCGACAATAAAGACAACTTAATTAAACCCCTAAACAATCACACTCATACAACGACACAGCCTTAATATAAACACAACAGTAAATAAAATAAAACGACAAATAAACTAATTATGAACGCACCCACTCCCACTTAAACGAACAAACGTGACTTCTTCTTAACCTGAACGTCACAGTAGCTATAGAAAACATGAAATCTGACCAACAATCGACAATAGAACAATGCAGTGTATCGGTGTTTGAGTAGAACTGAAGCATACCTTCTATAACCTCACCCTTCATAAACATTATGCCAAAGGAAATGCACTGAACTAGTTGAGAAATCTGACGTACCCAGCAATGAAAAAAGAAAAGAATGAGCTTGATGGAGGGTAATTTGAGTGAGAGTTGTCTGAGCTTGAAGCATACCAATTATAATATGCCCTTGAAGCCCCTCTTCCTCTGCGGTAAAGAGTGGCTTTAAGTGAAAAACGGGTGAAAGATTACAAATGCCTCGAAGCGGTGATCGATGCCAAGCTCAATTGGAGCGATCATGTCTCCTATGAGATTAATGGGTAATAAGGCTATGAAGGCAAAGTTTAGTCTAATTGCGCTTTATGGTATGCCTACCTGGGTTACAAGAGGTAAGTCCAGATGGAAGCCCCTTCAAACCTTTCAAAATATTGAACAATGTCCAACTTGACGGGCAAGTTGCAATAATCATTCCATTCCTGATGATCTCTCATAGATATCTACGTGCAAGAGTCACTGAAGAACTGGATTTCAAAGAAGAAGGAACATAACCTGCTGGTTGCCGACATATTGGAACACTATTAGAAGTTCTTCAGGCATCAGGAGTCATATCCTGGACGTCAACTTTCGGCGACATTCAAAAAAACTTGCTGCATCTTCTAGCTCCTCATTGTCCATCATTGATTCAATGATTTTCGCTTTCACACGCAAAGGGTTGAATTAAAATATGGCAACCTAGCAAAAACTATAAATTAGTTTGCTTATCAGATTTATAATCTCCTGCTCTGTTCTGCAGTTATAGGAGACGCTTGTTTTCATTAGCAGTATTTTTTGGGGAACCATACTATTCGAAGAACCTCTTGCCTCATCACAAAATATCTGAGGAGCTCTTTCATCTACGGAACAAGTCGAAGTCACAAATATTCACATTCGGAGAATATGAGGATGCTCCAATACTTCCAGATAATAATCATAGTGGACTCATTTACAGTGTATGGCATATCTGCACAAGATATCCTTAATATCTTCGTTTGTCCGAAGGTTTATTACTAATGAATTTATATAAACGTTCCTTGGACATTTCTTCTCATTCAAATTTGTACAAATTCGCTGTTGGGTAAAGTATGAAAACATAATTCAATCCAGGTTTTTCTTCTGTCTTATTTTGGAAATAAGCAGAGTAAGCATAGCATTGCTTTTGCTTAGTAGAGGGAAGTAGTTTTAAAAGTAATCAATGTTGTAGCAAGACATGCATAAACAGTACTTTTAAATTGATCATCCCACGCTTGAACTGGATGAAAACAAACTCTAATGAAAGCCGAATTGAAAACTACAATTGCGATCATAGCTAATGATCTTTTATGCTCTGTAATGATTTGATAAAAAACATTAATAAAACTTATAAATTGCTTGTCTAACCGCGTTTAAAATTTATCAGTTGATATTTATGGAGGAAATGACATAATCTGATCGCAAGGATTTCCTTCGCTCCTCTGCAATTGAGTAGCAACCACTCAATCACAATTATTCTTCCTAGAGAATCTGTAATAATTCAAGTCAATACCCTTTGTAGTCGAGACTTTATTTTTAATCGTTAGAAAAGAACAAAAATTAAACAAGTAAATTGATTTTAAACGACCCCCTTTCCGTTGAGGCGGATAGCGAACGGGCAGAAATTAAGTGATTCAAGCTTATCGAATTAAAGAAAACAAGATTTGAAATAAATTCTTAATAGGTTAAATATTCAAAGGGCGAAAAAAGTGAATTTTAATCGAGGTTTATCATTTAGGAAATGTCTTAATTTTTCTGAATTCAGATTAGTCTTTTAATTAAAACCCATAAAGGAGAGACTTTAAGCTCTCTGAATGTCCGCAAGGACCAAACTTTATTCCAAATTCTCCGCCGCGTGCCAAATTAATCGCTCGTAGAAGGTTGGACCTGAAACTTTTAAGTTTCCGTGTTTTCATCTTTAACGAAAAATCTAATATAAAATTCAAACTTTTATAATTAAATTTTCTCTTCATCACAAAACCATAAGACTTTTATTTTAAATTTAAAGTGAAGCCTCTGCATCTTGAAATCCTGCACAAACCTTGAAGAGCGGCTTAAAAGTAGCTCGCCCTCGACTGCTGCTACTTGCAAGTTGAAGACCTTGCTTGTCTTAATCTATTATTACTCTCAACATTAAATATAAGTCCTCTCTCTTTTTCTTTCCGTCTATTTGAATAATATACTACTTACACTAGGTGCAATTGGAGGCTGTATTGATTAAAATAAAAATAAAGTCGCACAACTTCTTCGAACGAAGCTCTTGCCTAGGTTCTTGATTTGCGGGAGTAATTTCTTCTCTCGCCTTATGCAAATATTTACATTTCTCGCTGACTTCAGTTCCAGATAAAATCTTCCTCCCCAAGGCTGTTGACGTTGCTTCGAAGAGAAAGAGAAAAATTATAATGGGAACATCATAAACGCAACTGGTGTACGCCTATGGAAAAAAAAAATCTTCTTTATTAAATTCGAAAGACAATAAAAATTAGAAATTGGTTTCTATACAGCGGAAATGGAAATCGCACAAATATTGGTCATGAAAGAGTCTATGACATGTTGAGCAATTAAAGGAATATTTCAGTATAAATTGTTCACTTCACAAAACTTCGTTCTTTGACAGCAATGGAAAACACCAAACGATGGGAATTTTCTCCTTCGTAGATTTGTTGAATATTAGAAAGATTCTCTTGACCCAATTTCTTTTCATTATTAAAAATGTAGCTCAGGTGTCATTAAAACATACTAATTCATGAAAAATCTATGAGTATCGAACTTTTTAATTGAACTAGTAAAAGTAACATGGAGGCAATCCATATCATTTGTTTTCACGGCATTCTTACATAACTTCGTAGAAATGCATTCCTAAATTATCGCCTAAATATGGATCCCATCCGATTGATAAAAGCGCAGAAACACCATAATTGAATACAATATTCAAAAGTAGAGGACGAGGACACGCGTCTTTTAATCGTGATCAATTGTCTTATTTCATGCCAACAAATATACCCACTACCACGAAGTTCACAAAGCACACACAGTTCAAAACTTCGTGAGCTTTTCCTCACGCTTTTATGTTTGCTGTCTTCGATGCAAACATGTTCACAAATTTAGTTACAACGCTAACGTAACAACGTTAGGATTTTCTCTTTCCAACGGTGTAAATTATATATTCGTGTCATTAAAATAATTAATAGTTATTAATAAAAATACAAAATGAATAAAAAATAAGATAAAATAAACAAAAATAATTAATCAAAAATCAAAATAAAAAGCTGACGTTTCGGATAGAGACTATCCTTTATCAAAGCAAAAAGGATAATTCTCTAAAAGCAAATAGAATATTAGAGAAGCCACAGAGGCCTTTCTTTCTGTCCTACTCCTAATACCATTGGCACTTTTGATATCATTTCCTCTGTCAGTAACTTCAGCCGTGCCCTCAGATCCCGTCTATACTTCTGCATGAATCCTTCTAATACTACTTCTGCTACCAGCTCAACTTTCCCAGTAATGGACCCCTCATGATATCAATCCTGAACTTGAGGTTTGCAACAAGTCCGTACAAAATGACATCCTCTCCATTACTAAAAATATTAAAACACCTCTTCCTAACCTCACCAATAACGAATTTCTTTGTATCATACGCCTTAGTAATAACCCTGATATAACGATTAAGCCCGCAGTCAAAGGGGGCGATATTGTTGTTATGAACACTTTTGACTACATTAACGAAGCTAATAGACAACTCTCTGATATCACGTTCTACAAGAAACTAACCTCCGACCCTACTGACACGTTCAACACCGAACTTAAAAATATCCTCTTTCGGCTTGAATCCTCCTCCCAAATCGATAAAAAAACCCGCCTCTTCCTCCTTCCTAAATTCAGTTCCCCTGGTCGTTTCTACCTTCTTCCCGAGATTCATAAACCTGGTAATCCCGGCCGTCCAATCATCTCTTGTAACAACACCCTCTGTGAGCCACTTTCTGCTTATGTCGACCACCACATACGCCACATCCGACCCAGTCTTCCTACCTATATCAAAGACACTAATGATTTTCTATCCCATATCCAGCGCCTTAACGACTCTAATTACGATTTTAAGAACGTCTTTCTCTGTACACTTGATGTCTCTTCTCTCTACACTAACATTCCTCATGATGATGGGATTGAAGCTGTTCGCAACAGTCTCGAAGCTAACAAACCTTTCCAAGTTCCTTCTACTGACACCATCTGCCTTCTCCTTCACACCATCCTAACCTCCAATTTCTTCACTTTTAACAATGAATATTATATCCAGTCCAGTGGCACTGCTATGGGCTCCAAAATGGCTTCCAACTATGCCAACATTTTTATGGGGGAGGTGGAAATCAAATTGCTTTCCACGTCTCCCTTGAAGCCGTTGGTCTGGCTGCGGTATATTGTCGATGTTTTCCTGATCTGGCCACATAATGAAGACTCTCTCCTATCTTTTATAACCCATTCTAACTCCATCCACCCTTCTTTCAAGTTTTCTCACAATTATTCTATCACAACTGTTTCTTTTTTGGATGTCTATCTCTATCACTGACAACAAATTGTCTACTAATCTCTACAAGAAGCCCACTGACAGGCACCAGTACTTACACTATGATAGCTACCATCCACGCCATTGCAAGGATAACATCCCTTTAGGTCAGTTAACTCGCATCCATAGAATATGCACTAATCAGTCTGACAAGGACTTCCATGCTAACGCCCTTACCCACTCCCTTAAAGCAAGAGGCTACCCCAAATCTGTCACACGCGCTTCTATCTATAAACATCGCAATTCCTGTTCTAACAACAATCCTAAACCTTCTCCAGGCATGGCAACACCTACGTTAGTTCTTCCTTATCATCCAACCCTCAATAGTATTAAAAATATCCTAAGGAAACATCAACGTATAATTGACAACTCTCCTCTTCTCCATTCCATTCTACCAGAACCACCTAAAATTTCTTTTAAACGGACATCTAATTTTAAAGATATTCTGGTCCATGCTGCTATTACTAAACCACGCACTTCCACTAAGGGATGTTCTCCTTGCAATGAAAAGCGTTGTGGCGTTTGCCATTTTCTTAACCCTGCTACCTCCATTTCCAGCAGTGCTTCCTCCTTTACTTTCAAAATTAACCAGAACCTGACCTGCACTTCTCACAACCTAATTTACCTGTTACATTGCAAAGTATGCCAGAAACAGTATCTTGGTGAGACAGGCAATACAATACGTGCCAGATTTGCCGGGCATAAATTCGACATCCTTAGCAATGCTGACACCCCTGTCGCTAAACACTTTAATTCCCCTGGTCACTCTTTACAGGCCATCAGCCTTTATATTCTTCGTAGTAACTTCCATAACAAAAAAGAGAGAAAGCAATTCGAGTCTTTTCTTATTTGGAAATTCAATTCCCTCACCCCTAATGGCATTAACCTTAGCAAAGGCACCATTCCCTCATTACCTTTCCCATATCCCTCTCCAACTTCAGCTATTCCTTAATTTGTCGCAAGCTATCTGGGCCATTTTCCTTTTCTTCTTTATCTTTTATTTCCTCTTTTTAATGTTCTTTCATATTTTTCTACCCCTTTGTTCATTTTGTGTCCGTCCCTGCATACTTTTTTTCATAGGCTTCTTGTACTCCTTTATTTCAGTGACCTTTGACCCGTTCACTCTTATATGTGGTACTATTTTACAGGGTGACTAGCGACCGGGAATGGTCAGGGGATATTTTTGTAAACGGGAACGGTCAGGGAATTTTTTTTTTTAACCGGGAACGGTCAGGGAATTTTTTTTTTAACCGGGAACAGTCAGGGAATCATAAAATCGAAAATTTTGAACAATGTCAACATTTTTTCATGATAGCCTTTTCTTGTCTGCTGATGATCAGGAAAAATCAAGGGAAATTCAGGGAATTTTACGAAATCTTTTTGCTAGGCACCCTATTATTCCTAACCTTTTTTATAATTTTAACTTCATATGTGTTATCCTATTGCATTTTTCTCGCCGCCCTCTTACTATTTCCTATTCGTCCTCCGTCCTGTCCTATCCCAACAGTTCTTCTAATTAATCTCATTTATTCTCTTCTTGTTTTCCAGCCAATACCGTATTACTATTCCCTATGCAAACTATATATAAACCCGTCCGTTAGTACAACTTTCATACACTTGGAGGTCTAAAGAGGTTCATCAGGCTTCTCTCCCAGTTCAGTGTACCTCCTCTGGTTTACTCTTTGGGCGAGCGTGCAAAGTGAGCTTGGTTCCTGGACCACTCGCGTCTTTCTTTTCACTACACTGTTCGATTGTCGATTACAACTTTCATAACTTCAGGATAATTCTCTAAAATTCTATTTGCTTTTAGAGAATTATCCTTTTTGCTTTGATAAAGGATAGTCTCTATCCGAAACGTCAGCTTTTTATTTTGATTTTTGATTAATTATTTTTGTTTATTTTATCTTATTTTTTATTCATTTTGTATTTTTATTAATAACTATTAATTATTGTATTCCAGGGTTCTTGTGTCTCGTCCTTCTCTAAATATATATATCCTATCATTAAAATACGAATTCATAAGTGGTGCTTTAATGGTGCTAGTATACTGCTAACATTGTAGCCTATGGCAATCTATTCTTCGGAGGCAAATTATTATTCTTCAAAAATCCAGGGTCAAATAGCGGGACGCCAGGAATTGTAGATATTCTAAGGAGAAATTTCATTCCTTTTTAAAGATTAAAAGAAATTGTAATTTAACAGGTTCAAGTATGCTAATCAAGTAAGTAATAAAGCAAACGATTAGCGCTCCTCATTCTCGTAGTCCAGTATGAACTATTTAAATTAGATTTCGAGAAACATAATATCATATTGATTTGGAATCATCTAGCATATAAATGATAATTACTTTGTGTCCAATTTTTGAATGACACATGAATAGAAACTGCTGACGGCTAAAAAGCAATAACGCAACAGAGGTGATCATTTCATAACTGAAGCAATGCTGCAATACAGGGTGGTCCATAAGTCTGCCCCCCCCCCCCTTTTATTTTTTGAACCGAAGCAGATATGTCAATTTTGATGAATCCAATGAATAGGAAGTTGTGGGTGGCCTATCCCATGGTGCACTTTTCCTCATCCCAAATATGCAAATTAGGACACATTCAAAATTTATCTCAAAAACCGTAAGGGATAGAGAAAAAAACCCAATTGCAAACTTGTTCATCATAAAAAACAAACAAAACCAAAAAAAAATCATCCAAATCGGACCAACCAATCACCCACAATCAGAAGATCATGTTGACCATTTCCGGAACATTATAGCTTGCCATCCTGGAATTGTTCTGTCTTCTGTGTGCTGAAACATGCCTTTTATTTGCTTTTCCGCATGAAAGTGAATGCGAGTATGGTAATTTATGTTAATTTTTTTATTTGCATGCTGTACATGGCGGAAATATCAACATTCAGTTTTCCTTGTGCAGTGTGACTGTTTGTAAGCTACAAACAGTCACCGCGTGATTGTGGGTGATTGGTTGGTCCGATTTGGATGATTTTGTTTTGTTTTGTTTGTTTTTTTATGCTGAACAAGTTTGCAATTGGGTTTTTTTCTCTATCCCTTACGGTTTTTGAGATAAATTTTGAATGTGTCCTAATTTGCATATTTGGGATGATGAAAAGTGCACCATGGGATAGGCCACCCACAACTTCCTATTCATTGGATTCATCAAAATTGACATATCTGCTTCAGTTCAAAAAATAAAAGGGGGGGGGGACAGACTTATGGACCACCCTGTATACAATATAAGACAATATTATCGTCATCATTAGTCCGATTGTATTTCTTGCTTTGTTTTTTATTCCACTTAGACGTTCGTGGCAAAAGCATAAACGATGTTCTTCATAAAATGTATCGTCTGAAAAAGAAACTGCAATTTTTTTTTTTTTTATTCTTTGCATACAGGGCTAGCATAAATGATATCCCTGATTTGAAACTTATGTGACTTAAGTTTAATGAATGCATAAAATTTGTACCACTCGAGAGGAAACTCAAAGTTATTTCAGTACCATGAAAGAAAATGGTTACCATCGAAGATAGATGGCCATTTTGTTTTTTGAATTTATACATTCACCATTATATTAGTAGTGTGTAATAATTTCGAAAAAGTTTGGTACAGAGCCACTCAGTCCGTATACAATTCGAGTTACTCTGATTCTAAAGAAAGGGAAAGCATCTGCAACGTGTCTAGTAGGAACTTGACTACAGGATGGATATATGCCGCGTTACCAATTGAACACCTATTGATGTACTGAATCAAAACTTTTTATCTAGCTGAATTTCGCTAAACATGAGTTACATGTGTCTCAAATTCGGAATATCACTTATGCCATTCCTGTACATATCTTAAAAAGACTATGAATATACGTAGAATAGAAACGGTATAGAAAATGCGGCAAGAATGTGTCAAACTTTTATCGAAAAATATTCAATAATGTTAATAATTAAATTCAAATATCGGAACAAGTTTGTCGCTGCCGACAATAAACAGAGAGCGGGCGAGCATTTTAAATTTTTGGAGTAAACTACCAGTTATGGTCTAAGACCTTTTTCATATTTTTTATTTATTTTTTTTACATTATGTCTTCTGTGGATTATGGTAGATCCTTTTTGGTTTTACCCTATGTCGTAGATCTCCGGCTTATCAAATATTTACTGTAAACTGGATTTTCTGTCATTTCGTAGAACACTCCATGGTACAATTTGATTTCGCTGCTGCATTTGTCCCAGTGCAAAACGTGAAAGAACAGGCTTTCTCTAGAGAAATTAAAATCCTTGGAGACGGTTGCTTTGGAAAATCCGATTATGTCTTTCTTTTCTTTTGCATAAATTTACGATAAGACATTTTTCAAAATCTGCTGGATTAGTCGTTTTCCCTATGCTGTCACGTGTTTAAGATGCGTCTCAAAGTTTAGGTAATTTTTTTTTTTTTTACTTTCTACATAAGAAATGAAATGAAGAACCTCAGAGTACAGGAGGTTCTCATAAGAATTTTTAAAATTAAATTTTAAAAACAATACTTATTAATACAGACTCAATACTCCCATGAACACAATTTTTTCTTCCCTGTATTTGAGTCCTTTAGGCTTAGCCGCCTCTGGGACCTGCCATCCGAACTTGGTTCGTAATAATAATGATAATAATAATAATAAATAATTATATTTTAATATTTCCCAAACACATAAATTATATTTTGAATGTTATAATTACTGTCAAAAGTTATCCCTCATAAGCGATCTACATAATTGCTTTTTCCATCCCCAATGCATATAACCTTTAAAAAAAAGACAAAATCCCTAAGTATAGAAATTTTGCACACGAATTAAAACTCCTTTGGGAAGTTACCAGAGTACACATTGCGTCTATCGTGCTTTCTGCCACTGGGTTATTTCACACTCATTATACAACATTCAATAAAAACCCACACTTAAACAAAACCTTACGGAAAGCCACAATCCTAAGCACATAGTAAGGAAAAAACTATGACACATCGTAAGGAAATTCCTACACCCAGACATTAATACTCTCACAAACATGTAATATTTCCCTTCCCTGCATTTGACCCCTTGGGTACATCTCTGCGACATGATCCGAGTTTATTCGTTCTAGTATTCAATGAAATGTTTCAGTTTTCTGTTCAAACGTTCTGCAGGAATGTTGACAAACTGAAGAATACATTCTTAAACTATTCCACGCAAAATCGGCAGGGCCTTTCACGTCGCAATCTTGTTATATAGAAAGTATCTATTTATATAAGGCGACAACTTATTTGAGATGCATGAACAATAAGATGCATGAATCTTAACAGCTTGTTATTTATCCTGATAACATACTTGAAAAAACAAATCGTTAAAACGAGCTTATTTTTTCTATTTCCGTATGTTTAAACAGAGTACTTTTTTAAAGTTATGTTTCCTACTATGCTATATTTCATCCAATAATTATCGTTCTCCCTCATCATTTTCTACAAACTCTTCTCAATTCTTCAAAAAAAAAAAAACCAAAAAAAAAACCTTTATTCTTCAAATTTCTTTATCTTTGCTCATCTGTCTATACTTCTCCATATCCTTTCCCAATTATCGAGAATTTTAACACCCAATTTTCTGTTCCGTTTCGCTATAGTTACGTCCTATTTTCTCTCCGCGAATTTCGATCCCGTTCAGAGATTACCATCTTCACCCCCAACCCTCTACGCTGCTCTACACCAACTCAACACCCCCTTTTACACTCCACTCTTGATTTTCCAACGAAGGGAGAAAGAAGGGAAATTCTTTATCTGGTTGATGTAACACGGACCCTGCCGTAATCACCTTTCATCGGAAGATGAGGCAAACTCCGAGGCGGGGATGAGGTAAGAGGTGGTAAGAAATACGGGTGGGCTTAAAAAAAAAAGAGATGGGTAAGGAAAACCTCGACTCGACTTTGATGCACTCTCCTTCGATCTTCAACTGAATCCGTAATAGCAGGGTCGAATGAAACTTTCCGAGTCAGTCAAGCCATCGTTGCCGTGAGGAAACTCCCACTCGGAGGCTTGTGCAACGGGTGACCGATCTCACGCCAAGTGAAGAGAGAGAGAGAGAGAGAGAGAGAGGAAGGAGGCAGGGAGGAGACAGCTCAGGGCTTTTTGAGAAGATGTGGTGGAAAGAGGTGAGAGGGAAAAAGGGAGTTAAAAAAAAAAGGCGGAGAAGCAGGAAAAAAAAAGATGGAGGATCGTTGGTGCGAAACAGAAGTAGTTCAAGTGAACACGAACCGCTTGAGAAACGTGCCATGTGCCTTCTTAAAATCCTTTCTTATTAAAAGGCTCATTGCTTCTCCTATTAATGGGTTTACCGAATGTCCCCTTTGGATAATTATGCTTTGGATAATTTGGGTTTTAATTTACTTTCCCATCACCTCTTTCTTATGCCCCTCTTTGTTGCTATAAATAATACACCTTTTCAAATTAATCGACAAACAAGTACTCGTCTAAAAGGACAGAAAACGTAAGCAAAAAAACTTAAGCATTTATTTGACCGACTCCATATTTATTTCATGCTCATTTAACAGTAAATAATCGTCAAGGTACAAATTGTATCAAGCTATTAAGTAAATAAGGTGCATCTAAAAAATAAAAAAATACTCATACAATTATAAATAACTCTTACGGTAATGCATGACAATCTGAACATACTATAAAAAATAATGCAAAATTAATAATTAAAAAAAAAACTAGAAAAAAATCAAATTTTCACTGTCCAAAATTTATAACATCAGACAACCTAATACCTCATAAATCGGATTTGACCAAACGTTAAATAAATTTTATGCAACTTTCATTGCAATAGTTTGTCAAAGTAAGGTTGTTGATAAAAGTGAATTATAATATACTTTAACAATGACGAAGGCAAAACGTCTCTCAGAGTTTGAAAAGGATCAAATTCGTGATTTTTGAGAATCCGAACAATCAGTTAGAAAAATTGCAAAAAAACACTGGATATATCGCACAATGTGATACTAAATTATTTGCGTCTGGCTTATCAAAAGGGCCTAAAGAAGTACGCAGGCAAGCCGCAGAAACTTACAGCACGCCAAAAAAGTCATCGTACGTGAAATAAGTGTAACCAATGCTTCTTTGCGATCTCTTGCGTGGTCTCCGGACATACCTGTGTGCAAATCTACAATTGCTATTGTGGTCATCAGTCTGGCAACCTGCAATTTAAGACGGAAAAGCCACGGCATGTTCTGAAATCTTGCTATAAGGATAAGAGACTGTTGTGGCCAACAGAAAAAAGTTCAATGGGGAAAAATGTTTAGGATTGTGGTGTGAAACGATGAAAACAAGTTTACCTCTACAAGTTCTTTCAAAGGTGTACTATACCCTTCTGTCTTTTCTTAGTAAACCACGACCTTCAACTGCCTACCTAGAAGGGCTAGAACTGAAGAACTCGGAAAGCTACCCCACGTAGACAGTGTTGTGAGGTAATGCCCCATCTTGTCGAAAATACTTGGGAAAATTCACAGTCCTCGTTTAGTACCAACGGCATGATCTAGTCTTGCTATATGTTTAGATATATCTCAGCATTAAGATTATGTCAGAAAAAAGATCTAATAAAGAGATGAATTTTTTAATACGTTGACAATGCCAAAATTCCATTGGTACCTTCCAATAATTTGTAGATCTAGTCCTGAGAATGATTTTTATCACCTGTATAACATGACTATCTGTAATTAATAAGAGCTAAGGGCACTTTTGTAAAAATATTCCTAAGGGCACTTTGGGGCACCCTCTAGAAATTAGTCCATTCTGCTCATTTAAAATATCACTTTGATATTTAAATATTTTTGTAAACAGCGAATAATATTAGGAGTTTGCTTTCAATGCGATTTACGATAAGCTTCCGTTTAACGAATACGAGAATGATTCGTCTTCCAATATCCTGAAAAATCAAAAATATTAAACAAAAAGCATGAAGAATTATTAATGCTTTACACAACTTCATATTTGCAACAAAACTCTTATTTCGTAAAAACGTGTTTCGGTCTTTAAACCATCTTCAGTACAATCATTTACGTTTTAATTTCTTTGATATCTAAATTTATGGACGCATCTTAAACTCACTGAAATATTTTTACCTCTCATTTACCGATTTAAAATTTATTTTATTTTCAATTTCAAAAGGAAATAAAAGCTGGATTTCTACGAGTAAATAGATTTAACCCATCACTGAAAACAAATTTGTTTTTCTTTATATAGCTGGAACGCAGATTCACGAAGAACTACCTCATCAATATTACATTCCTTAAAAGAGCCTGTCTTCTTTAAATATTTGTTGGTGAGGAAGAAGTTCACGTTTTCTCATTTGTGCAAAGCCATTAACCGAAATGAAAAGGTTTACATCTAACCAACATTAGATAGTTCGTAGAAAATGTATAAATAAAAGAATTTATAAAAGCCAAATTACACAAATAAATTCGGCCTCGAATACAAAATTAATTTTCCTCTCAAATGTTTTCAACACACGTGGGCTTTGTACGTATTATTAATGTTTGCCAGTATAGGAGTTCACCATCGATAACCTGTAGTCCTATCCAGAGTCCTACACACATAGAGGAAAATCAATTCGCCTTCCTTATTCACTCAGCGTAGATAGCTGAAAAAAAGGCAAGTCATTTATTTCAAGATGGTGAAGACTATATAAGAAGAAATCCAGCAATGGATATTCATGAACATCCCTACAAGTTTAACAAAGCACCTGCTAATGCTGGGTCCAATATATCACAATTGTTGACAATAAAGCTCCAAAACAGCCGTGGCAGCCGTCATCAAGGGCAGCCTACTAAAGAGGGAGGGGGGGGGGAGTGCCTTTATAACCAGACTGTAGCCATTACAGGCGCGGCAGCCATGTTGTGTCCAATCTGTCATGGATTAGTGTAGCAGAAACAATAAATTTTGCACTGGTGTCATTAAAAAAAAACCTCGAATTAACTGAGTGATTCAGTAAATCGAAAATAAAAATCCACTATTAATTATCAGAAAAAAAATAAAATGAGCAAATGTAAATTAAAATGGATTTTCTGTTTTTTTCATGTGTTTTCGTTACTGAAAAAACGAAATAAAAAAGATAAGCTTATATGAAGAAAAAAGATGGCTAATTTATTGACTGATTAAAGGGAAACATGTATTATTTTAAAAACATCTAAACAAATATTTTTGAAATTACATATACTCTTTAAACTACACGTATGTAAGTTAAACAATGTCAACAACAACAAAACACACATGAAATTTTAAATATGTAAAACTGAAAAGTTAATATCATGACAATATGACATGCATTGCCATACTTTTGCTCTCATTTTTAAAGAACAGAAGAAATGTAGAGGAAATTATAAGTTTCTTTTTTTTAACACTTAAAAATTTCAAACGAAAAACCACAAATCGCCTAATAAATTTACTTTTTATGTTATGACAACGAGGGAATGTAACGTTTGCAATTTTGTCACCATTTTTTAGTGTTTGTATAACAAACTTCTTGCATTGAACATTAGGCTCGAGAAGAAACCGCTCTGATTGCCGAAACATTGTTTCCACTTCCAAAGAGAGTGAAAAAGCGTTATCATTTATACAGTACACTGAGTCTGGTTTAAATTCTCTCAACGAAACGAATCGATTTTTTTTTATTAAAATCAACAATACTATCCTTGTATTTACAAAGGGGAGGAAAAACTTAAAAGACATAAGAAACACCATCATAGTTTAATGGAACATATTGAATTTAAAATTATAATACAATTGATTTAAAGCGATCAAAAAAGTTTTAAATTTATAATTATATCCTTCCATTTATTTAGACTAAAAATACTATGAAGAGATAGTATGCATTCCAAATGAATTGCAAGACGATTGTGTACATATGTGCTTTTTAGCTTTGCTTTGCCGGGCTCTCGATTCAAGACTGGAAAGGTCCAATAACAGTACCTAATGAACAGGTACCACGTATTTCCACAGTAGGCTCTTGCTTCTCATATTGCGCACGAGATAAAACTGACGACGGCACTGGAGGCGTTTGTTGAGTTCTCTTCTGCGTCTCGAGACAAACATTGAAATTGGTATATCTCCATACCTGACAAACTGTCCAATGATAGCGGAGAGACATAAGACCAACATGTAAAGACGATGAGGAGGACAAATGCCAGAGCCATCATCAAACCCAAAGCCTCCCAGCAGCCGTTCACCTGTTATTGCAGGTAATGGATGGCTCCACGGGTGCAGAGCCACGCCCTCGTTACCGTCAAAGGTCCCAACATTAAAAAGCACGCGATATCGATAAGGAAATGGGGACGATCGGTTAGGGCATCCGAGTTGCTCAACCATGCTAAAAACAACTTTGGTCTCCTACTAACTGGAAAAAATGAAATTTACAAATCTCACACGAATCCGAATTGGACTGGCCCAACCATTTTTCCAGGCATCTCTGGTGTACAAAGCTTAAGGTCCTTTGCAATTGCAAGGGGAAATCATGGGGTCCTCTTTACAATCATATGTTCATACTATCCTTCTCTGTCATATGTTCTCACATATTCTTCTCATATGATCGGAAAAAATGCAACTTTGTCAGATCAAAGCAGTTTTGAAGTCGCCATCTTTTTTGAGAATTTATTTTCGTATTAGCTTTTGGCGACGGGAAATTCGAAAAAGTGAATTAACGTACTGTATAATGAACTGCACATTGTATACAGGGTGAATACAAAAGTCACACAATTAGGCTACATTCAAAATTTATCTCAAAAACTGTAAGGGATAGAGAAAAAAACCCAATTGCAAACTTGTTCAGCATAAAAAACAAACGAAACAAAAAAAATCATCCAAATCGGACCAACCATCACCCACAATCACGTGGTGAACTGTTTGTAGCTTACAAACAGTCACACTGCACAAGGAAAACTGAATGTTGATATTTCTACCATGTAAAGCATGCAAATCAAAAAATTAACATAAATTACCATACACACATTCACTTTCATGCGGAAAAGCAAATAAAAGGCATGTTTCAGCACACAGAAGACAGAACAAATCCAGGATGGCAAGCTACACTGTTCCGGAAATGGTCAACATGATCTTCTGCTTCGGAGAGGCAAGGAGAAACCTACATGCTGCTAACGAGACAGATACCCTAACGAACGCCATCCATCTCGTCAAACAATGCGTCACATTATTCAAAGATTCGAGGCTACAGGGAATGTTAATGCAGAACGAGGACGACCGAGGGCACAAGGCGACGAGGATACAACAACACTAGTTCTGGCTGCAGTTGCTGCAAATCCCCACACAAGCAGCAGAGCAGTTGCTGCAGATGTTGGGTGCCATCAGAACTGTTCTCAACATTCTACACGCACATCATTTTCACCCATACCATATTCATGGTCACCAGGAGTTACTGCCATCGGATTATGTTGCTAGGGCCGCCTTCTGCAACTGGTTACTTACCTGCCTGGATGAAATCCAAACTTCATTCATGAGGTGTTGTGGACAGATGAAGCCCAGTTCACCAGGGATGGAGTTATCAACAGGCACAACCATCATCATTGGGCAGACGAAAACCCACGATGTCTGCGAGAAGCAACTCATCAAGTGAACTGGAGAATCAATGTGTTGTGTGGATTGTACAATGACACTGTGGTTGGACCATATTTTTACGATGGAACACTGACTGAAGAACGCTACCGGGCTGAAATTCTCAACGTGGTAGTCACAGACTTCATTGATAATTTGCCATTGTCCTCGTATCAGCGCACATGGTTTCAGCATGATGGAGCTCCTCCACATTATGGGTTGGTCGTTCGCGAGCGTTTAAGCGAGATGTTTGGACAACAATGGATTGGTCGAGGAGGACCAGTTCGTTGGCCACCCCGCTCCCCTGATTTTACACCATCTGACTTTTTCTTGTGGGGATACCTGAAGGACAAGGTTTATGCTACGCAGCCCGCCTCACTGGAGGATCTGGTTCAACGAATCCAGGAAGCGTGCCGAGGAGTGACACCAGCCATGCTTGCCGATGTTTTGGCGTCAGTTAGGTTGCGTGCCCAATTGTGTTATGGTGCCCACGGTCGTCACATCGAGCATTTTGTTGATTAACTTTTTTTTAAACTGTTTGAAGTAACTTGTTTGTGCAGTGTGACTGTTTATCAGCTACAAACAGTTCACACGTGATTGTGGGTGATTGGTTGGTCCGATTTGGATGATTTTTTTTTGTTTTGTTTGTTTTTTTATGCTGAACAAGTTTGCAATTGGGCTTTTTTCTCTATCCCTTACGGTTTTTGAGATAAATTTTGAATGAGTCCTAATTTGCATATTTGGGATGATGAAAAGTGCACCATCGGAAAGGCCACCCGCAACTTCCTATTCATTGGATTCATCAAAATTGACATATCTGCTTAGGTTCAAAAAATAAAAGGGGGGTTCAGACTTTTGTATTCACCCTGTATACTGTATAATTAATGTACTTTTGATGTACAACTCAGTTGCAAAAATATACAATCACTAGAGAATTTCAATACATCTTTATTTTTGATGTCATTTTGCTCAAAAATGAACGGGAAAATATGAACTGAAAAGAATGCAATAGATTTCGGATATGTAGAAATCGTTTTAAAAAAATTTCAACAAAATTCATCCATTCATATTGTTACAACGTAACATAAAACATACTTTTAGTCCTTCAAAAATATCCAATCACCCAGACTGCTGTTTCAAAAATTTCCAATCACCCCTCAAAAAATGGGCGAGTTTTAGCTGACTGCAACTTAATTTGCATTTTTATGTTGTAGTAAGCTTAATCTGCCAACTTGCATACAAAAAAAAAATTCTCAGCTTCCTGTGATTTTTTTGGTACTCAAATCACATGCTACAACAAAATGGGGCGAGGTAAAACAACCAGTAACGAATACGCAATTTGATGTTGACAAGCACCTACAGAAATATTTGCCCCCAAAATAGCTACTGAATTAAATATATTTCAAAGTGTAGATGTTGAAATCATTAAAAAATGGAGAGAAACAGGAAACTCTTCCGCAACTAAGCACACTGGTCGATCAAGGAAAACATCAAAAAGGCAAGAGAAACTTCTCCCAAGAATATTACAGGGCAACCAATGTCACCACATCTGAAATCACAATTGACTGGTGTGAAACAACAGGAGTAGATGTCTCAAATGCTGCTACAAGGTGATATCTGAAGGAACAATGTTACGGATTTTATACTGTAAAAGTCAAGCCTCTACTGTCACGTCTCCAAATGGTAAAAAGCTGAAGTGAACTAAAGAACGTCTTCAATGATCTTCAGAAACGTGGAAAAGTATCATCTTCAGCAATGAGTCTAAATTTACAGTTTATGTTGAAGAAGGTAGACGTGTTTTTCATAAGAAAGATGAAACATATAAGTCAGAATGCTTAAGTACAAGTGTCAAATTCTCTGACACACTGATGGTATGGGTTTGTATGAGTGCAAAAGGAGTTGGCCAATTGAAATTTATTGAAGGGACGGTTAATGCTCACAAGTATCAGGATATATTGGAGGAATGTTTTCGTTGCCTTCGTTGCCAGAATTAAATAACGGCCAAGCAGTGTTTCAACAAGATAGAGCAGCATCACACCGAGCTCGACCAACTATGGCATGCTTTCAACCTCATGAAGTTGAACTGCTTAAAAATTGGCCACCAAACAGTCCCGATTTATCACCAATCGAAAATCTATGGCATATTCTGAAAAACGGGGTCCAACGGAAGAAACCATGGACCTCAGAGGAATTAAAAGCTACCCTGACCAATCTCTGTGCGAAAATATCTGCTGGCCAATGTGGAAAATTGATTTTCAGCATGCTAAATCGTTTGCATGCAGTAATTTCTGCTAAAGATGTAAATACTAAGTATTGATTGGAAATTTTTGAAACGGCAGTCTGGGTGATTGGATATTTTTGAAAGACTAAAATTATGTTTAATATTTTGTTGTAACAATATGAATGGATGAATTTTGTTGATATTTTTTTTAAAACTATTTCTACATATCTGAAATCTATTGCATTCTTTTCATTTCATATTTTCCCGTTCATTTTTGAGCAAAATGCCATCAAAAATAAAGATGTATTGAAATTGTCTAGTGATTGTATATTTTTGCAACCGAGTTGTATATTATACGCTAATTTCGTTTGAACTCCGTCAGCCGAAGTTCGTTTGACCCCCTCCCCCCCTCGCCGCCATCGTTTAGGCGCTAATATTATCCTCTTGTATAATACGGTCCCACAAATTTAGGTGTTTTTTTGAGACCAAAATTTTTTTCGCATTATTAAGTACCGAAAGGTGCTTTATGCTATCAGTGTGGGGAAACGTGTCTGTCTGTCTGTAACTCAAACTTCTCCGAGGCTATGAAAGATTTTCAAAATCTGTTTTCGTCAGTCGATGAATATGGTTCATGGCACGAACCAGTTACAAATATATCTAAATCGGTTCATCGGCACGTGCACAAATGGTACCTCTATTTTCCCGCCAAGCAATTTTCAATGGGAAGATATGTTGAGTAATATATCCAACAATTCGTAATGACCAGATAGAAGCGGTTATTCATTATTATTTTCGTCAGTCGATGAATATGGCACATGGCACGAACCAATCACATATACTCTAAATCGGTTCAATAGCACGTGCACAAATGGTACCTTCACGACCCCACCTAGCAATTTTCAATGCAGAGATATATTAAGTAATATATCAAACAAATCGTAATGACGAGATAGAAACGGATATAAATTACTATTTTCGCCAATTGATAAATATGGTTCGGGAAATGAACCATTTTGAAAATGGTTGTAATCGAAACAATGGCACGTGCTCTAATGGTACTGTTATGACACCCTCAAAAATTTTCAATAAGATACGGCATGTAATATATCAAACAAATTGGGATGAGATGTAATGATTGAATATAACGTAAAATTAATGATAGTCCAAATTGGTTTCAAGGAACCTGGTTTAGTGGAACCATTATGGTTCATTGGAATTTTCAATGTTAAAATATGGCATGTAATATTTCAAACAGCTTGGACTGATGTGTCTTGAATGAATATAACGTAATATTAATGATAGTCGAAATTATTTCAAAGATACGTGATATTTAATGGTATTGTCCATTAGAAACATCCAATGTTAATGTTAACATAGGGCGGTTTAAAAATATAGTTCCGCGAATGGTTTAGTTTAACCTTTCGGTACTAGGTTATGTCATTCCTTAATGGTTTATTGTAGAATAAATTGGGAGAGGCCGTGGCCTGGTGGGCTTTCACTGAACAAAACTTCTGTGAAGTTGAGCAACATCAGGCATGGCTAGTCACAGGATGGACGACCATCAGTGATATGCAATCTTTACGCCCCCCGCCCCCGCTGCTGCGACCGTCATGCAACAGTCGTCAATCCAGGTCCATCCAGGTGCAATGGATCCAACTCGTCGGCCTCTGGCCATACAGGACCTGGATGGACGTATTGGATCCAATGAATAAAATAAAAATAAAATAAATACGGTATATCAAAGGCAACTTTTCTCAGAAGTTTCCGCTTTTCTCTTTTCGTCAGCCCAAATTGAACGTCTTTCTGGATCGCGAGGAAAACGTTTTATTATAAAACCATATTCAGAGCGATTAGAACACTTTGCTGCCACACAGGAAGGAATTTGTGGTCACTAAAATCTTTTAAAATTACAAAAAAACCGTCTCGCCTCCACACAACTCAATGCTAAATATTCACAATTTGCACACAACATGGCGGAAAATAACACGCGATAATGAACAACCAATAGAAAACTGTCTCAGTTATGACCACACTCTGGTTATAAAGGCACTCTGGGAGGGGGAGGGCTGCTCCGGGCGACACTTTTTAAGAAACGGCATTTTTGGCTTAATGCAGTAACAATGATTAAAGAGAGACTAATATGCTTTTCCAACGAGCCCAATCATTGGACGGGTTTTCGTGTGGCGAGCACCGTCCCAAGTTTACAACCAGGGCTCTCTTATGCCAATCGTGGAGGTGCAATGTTTAGGCAGCCATATATTGGTAATTTGCAGGCCCCATCATCAATTTGAAGGAGACATTCGTTGCCAAAGACTAAGAACATAATTGGTACATACTACAAGTATATCCTACTAGTACAAATTTTGGCCGACTATGTCAAATCGCGTTTTGAATAGCATGCAGACGAAGTCTCGCACTTTCCCTGGGGGCCGCCATCGCCGGATCTCTGGAGAACAAGGTTCGGGCTCGTTTTCTGTCACCAGCATCTTTGCGAGAACTGACTGAAACCTGACATCAGATTCTATTTATTAATGAAAAATAGGAAAGAAAATATCCGCAGCCCGGGATCGAACCAG
>JAHWFO010001925.1:1541906-1565543 GCA_023313115.1 Rhysida immarginata
GGGGGGGGGGAAGGAAAATTACCCGCGGACAGAAATCTTGGACAGCCCTGTTCTACGGGATCGATGGATCAAGGTTTACTACGAAAACCTTTTCCATACCATGAGCCACTTGCCTGTAAGGTTATCACTAAACTTGAAGTTTCCATCGTTTCGTGTTGTTGGCATCATACTCTGATTCTGCCATTTACATCTTTCAAATAGAAATAGAGATTTGTTGGACCAGGCAGTGATCAACAGTAAGATAGCCACTGGAAGCGAACTAACCTGCTTTTGGCCGAAAGGAGGTACGCTGTACACCAATATCCAGCGTTCACATATGTTCACTGAAAAGTCACCTGACCAAGATAGGTCTAGCAAAAATGTAAATATCCAGGCTAGATTTAAATAAAGTTGTTTATGACTGTAGAGTTGTCCTTTAAGCAATCTCAATACAGAACGAGGTTTATGCAATGGAATAAGGAAATATAAAGAAATCTTTCAACGTTGATGACGGATTTGGAAATAATTGTATCTTCTATCAGCGTAGGCTACGAATTGTATATAATTTATCCATACTATAGAAACAATAAAATCCCTCCAAAGATATAAAGCCATTAAAACTATAAAAACCATGAGGACAACACGTCACGTCTCTTGCCTCGAAAGTATATCTTCCTGCAAACGCTTTCACATTTTATATTTTAATGTTTCATGGAAAATTAAAGAAATAGTCATCTAGATCCGGTCGTTTTAAGCTCAACGGCCTTAATTGCGAGTAAACTTAATAATGTATTCTTAATATAATTTTAAATTTTCAATAATTAATATATTTGATTTGTAATTAAAATTTCCAGACTTAATTACAGTATAGGATATCAATCAGTCGGATCATCCTTCTATTGAAGGTGAAATATACAGGGTGATCCAAAAGTCAGGAAAACTTTAAAACTCAATAATTTGCACACGAATGCAGAAAAAAAATTATCACTCATTGGTTCGGTAGATAACTTAACTTGAAATGACAGCTTGAACGAAACGATCTAAAATAATGTATGAATCTTCACAATAAATACTTTAACTACGCAAGCAGTTTATAAAAGATTTCAAGAACACCTGTCGACTTCATTCACTTGGTTAGTGTTCGACTTTTATGCATGAACAATGCTTATATTTATTTTAATAATTTATATGAAACAAGATCATGTTTATATTAAAGAATATTAAAAATTAACTCAAAAACCATAAGAGTTCGAATAAATGAAATCGAATCGTATATAGTGCTGAATTCAGTTATTTTTTTATTTATTTATTTATTTATTTATTTATTTTTTTTAATGGTAACGTTCTTAGAATTCTATATTCCGAATTAAAATTTCCTACTATAATTAAGCAAAACTAATACTTAATACCAAATTCAGTTATTTTTTGTTTACTTGAGCTTCTTTTTCCCCTTTCTCCTTTTGTTTTTGAAATATTTTTTGTCTGTGTCACATGTTTATAGAGGCTACGACAGCTCATGAGCCCAACGGGAGAAAACGTCCACCTTTTCCGGAGAAGTGTCCGCCCAACGTGACATCCTCATCTTTGAATATTTCATGGCGTGAACCTCAGCGCTACTGACGATATTTTTTCTGCAAGGCATTTCAACTGCTTTGCAGAGTTGCGCTTTAGATTTTTTTCTATCTGTCAGAGAAATTGTTAACTTGACCAAACTAAAAATTCAAACCATTTTCTTATATGTTAAGCAGATGTCATAAGAAATGTGTAATCTTCCATATCCGTTTCAGAACTTTGTAGAAAGCTGAACTATTTAATATGCAATCCAAGAGGATTTAAATGCATAAGGATAATAACATTCAAAATTTTATATTTATCCCTTTCTAAAGCATTCATTGCGTTATTTTTGACGTGTAGTTTCTACAACGAGAAAAGTGGAATCACTGCTCTTTGGGAAGACAAAGCGTTATCAATCTTTTCATCTACAGTATTTCAGTGCTTTGCTAGTTGAGAAATAATTGAATTGGGGTTAACGCACCAGAAGGTAACTGATGCTAGTGTAAAAAAAGAAACTGTTTTTTATAATATAGGCGAGATCGTTGTCGAGCCTATACTATAAATATCACTGCTTGGTAAAGGTATCCTAGCAAAAATAATGTTTCACAAATGAGTAACAAAGATATATTCATATTCAATTTTTTTTGTATATGGGGCATTCCGGTATACAGTACATTGATCAGCCAAAACATTATGACCGCCTCTACCCTATGAGAATGCGCTCGTCGGAATGACGTAAAGGACACTTGGCAAGGTGCGAATGGTATTTAACGGCTCCGGGGATTGAGGCATCATTTTTTAGACTTACTGTGCGTGTAATAGGGAAGGCTGCTGATTTAAGCGATTTTTGATAAATACCAGATTGCAATGGCCCGAAGGTTGGAGACGAGCATCTCCGAAACGGCATGGCCCGTCGGGTATCCGCAAGCTGCCGTTGTTAGTACCTATGAAAAGTGAAAGGAGGACGGTGAAACCGGTAGTGGATGCCGAGGCGTTGGTTTTTACGTCTAGTCGACGAAATCGGACGTCGGAGATTACCCGATGGCTCATCTGACAGCCGAATACAATGCAGATTCGAGTACAAGTGTATCTGAGCAGGACTCTGTTAGATTTAGGGCTCCGAACAGGCGTCTCTTACGTGTACTGTTGTTAACGTTTACGACTACAATGAGCCCGAGAACATCGTGATTGAGCCATGCAACAATGGAGAAGATGCCTGGTCCTATGGAGCACGATTGCTTTTGCATCACGTCCATGGCCGTATCAGGGTATGCCGTCTTCCAGGTGAACAGTTGATCGACACATGTACCATGAGACTCAAACTAAGTCGATCTCCGGTGGTGGAGATATAGTGCTATGAGGGACGTTCTCGTGGGCTCCCTGGGACTGTTGGTTGTTGTAGAACACACTAAGAGAGCCGGGGGCTATGATCATCCCTGCTGACCATTACACATGACTTCTTTTTATCCACCGGAGATGCCATCTTCTAGGAGGACAACGCTCCTTGTCACAAGGCCAGAATTGTCCTTCAGTGACTTGAGGAAAATGCTGATGAAAATGATGTCTAGGCCTCCTAGCTCATCGGATATGAAGCTGCTGAGCATATTTGGGATGTCGTGAAGCACCACATTAGAATCTACAGGAATTGCGTGACCTCTGCAAATCGGGTACAGTCTTCTCCCGGACACCGTCCAAGGACTTATAGAATCTATGCCACAACGGGTTGGAGCTGTTGTGCGTGCCCAAGGTGGAACTACACCATATTAGGACGGTGGTCATAATGTTTTGGCTGATCCGTGTATTTATGTGAAGTTACTAAGCAACCCATATTCTCACGATATATTATGTTCATCTTAAATGCTTACTATACTTAGATCAATAGTATTGTTGAAAATAATTTATTTACTGTACAGAGGCATATTTCATCTGAAATTTATATAAAACAAGACGTTAATCCTCCCGAGGAAGGCGTAAGCTTAGGAAAGTAGCGGAAGCCCCGTGATCATCTATTTTTACCCTTTTATCTCACTTTTTAATCCCCCCCCCCCCCGCCCCAATTTTTTTAATCGAAAAATTGATTTTCTTGAACGTAGTAGTTATAAAGTGTAAAAGAGCTCTATCTTCTTTCGTTTCTCATCACTTCCGATGGAATGATACGATGGCGAGTCAAATGAAAGTGAGCCAATGCGAATATATAAACTGAGTACTTTATTTAAAAGTAGTCTCCATGAGCATTTAGACATTTGTCCCACTGGCTAACGAGTCGCGTGATTCCTTGGGTTGCTGCTTCAAAATGTCTGTATCTGACTCCTTCAAGTCATCATCCAACACGAATCTGGTTCCCCTGAGCTATTTTTTCAATTGCCCGAAAATGTAAATCGCAAGGCGAGAGGTCGGGGCTGTATGGTGGATGTTTCAGCATTTCCTATTTGAACCTTTCCCGGTATTGGATCGCCTTTGCAACTTTCACGTCCTTCTTTGAACCGTTTGCTCCAACGCTTCACAGTGGCCAATCATACGGCGACTAATTCCGCTGTTCATCTTTTGGAGCGTTCATTATGTCACGCAACCGTGTTCAACCCAGTGTACGAGAGCATTAAACAACTTTTATCTTCACACCTACGTGTCACTTTCGGTAATGAGAGATGCCTGTGTGCTATGCACATACGTCGCAGAAAATGGACCTAACCGATTTTGCGCGGGATAGGTAGGCTCACTTTCATTTGACTCGCCCTCGTATATGACATGCCATGTTGCCATAGTTCTAAAGAGCAAGTAACTGCCGCCCCCACAATTCCGACCCCATTGGGGAAATTTGGCCCAAACTTCATAGTAATGTTAATCTTGTTTAGAGGAATCTGCATGTCGAATTTCACTCCTTTATATGCATAAATACGCGTAGACTTTTTGGTCCCCTCTAATTTCCGCCCCCGAAACTCCGACCCCAGTGGGCCAATCAAAACCAAATCAAATAGTACACATGCCCATAGTAAGCTATATTCCGAATTTCAACCTTTACCTCAAAAAACGCGGAAATTATGAAGGGGACGGGCGGATGGACAGACAGACAGACAGACAGATACAAACGGACATTGTGAAAACAATAAGTAGCTCCTTTCTTCCGCTACTTAATAAATAAAAAGAACATCTTTAAAATAAGGAGAAGCTTCGGTTTGGAAAAAAGCTGAAGACACAGATATTGGCTGCCTTTAACGCTCTGAGTCAGCAATACGTCAACAAGAAAGTTAACTAAAACTGCGAAATGACAGCTAAATAATAACATGACATTCATCTTTCAAAATGGGCGTTTATGAGAAGGGTGTTGCTACGTTTAAAATTTCTTTGACGTGGAAAGAGTGATTCGTGTATTATGCAAGAACATAGTTGAAATTACAAGTAGTGGTTGGCAAATAACAAAAGGAGAGCGTATATGGAAAATGGGGAGAAAAGAATTGATAGATATTTGAATAAAATAATCATTATTCTCTCTTGAAGATTTTTAATAAATTTCTACTTCCTTGTTTCCTTCCTTCCTTCCTTAAGAAACGGTTCGATGCACAGCATTCTTCCATAATGAGCACAAATTTCCAAGTTCAAAATTGGCCAAATAATTAAACGGAATCGAATTTGTTGACGACATTTATACTTAAATCTTTTAAGCGGAAATCCATTTGCAGAAGAAAGAAAAAGAAAACCAATTTATCAGCAGAAGTAGTCTAACGCTTGGCGTTCGGTTGGAGAGGTGGAAGAGAAAGGAGAACACGTGAGAAATAAAACCACAGAATGCTGAAAGGTGCCTTCAATGCCGGTTGATGATTCATTCGGCGTCCTTGATACAGAAGAGTTGACATCATGGCACGCGGAATGCAAAAGCGGAAGTGAGAAATCCTTGTGGTCAGAAAAGTCCGGGACCCCACGAGAATTTCACCCCGAAGAGCAGCACAGGATGCAATAGGAGAGCCATAGAAAGTGGATCTTCGCTGCGGTTTCGGTATTCCCCGTATTTCTTCGAGGGGGAATTAGAGCAATGCCTTCTTCATTAGAATGGAGTTTGAGCGTTCTTCTCATTCAATAACCATCAGGCGCGACAAACTTTCGTGATTCTGCCGCTCGTCGAAAGCCAACGTTTCATCTCGTGTTAATTTCCTATTAAACGACAAAGGGGCAACACCTGAAAGGCTGTGACCGCAGCGACTGTTCCAACCGCCCAGCCGCGGGACATTCTTCAAATAGCGTTGTTTCCCAGGGCTTGAAGTGGCTACCTCTCCCTCCCCCAACCTCAACCCACCCTCCTTATGATTCTTCTATTGTAACTGGTAGGTACCACCTGCCACATGTGGCGCTCTTCTGTTCCAGTACATCGCATCCTCGGCAATCGTCAATTGGATCATTAAACCGGGTGAAGGTGATTAATGGTCTCGCCTTTCAAAGGATTTCTTCGATAATGGTTATTTCTCAAATATCAGCGATATTAAAAAGTCTATTCTTTCCGAAACTATCAACTCTTTGAAAAATTATATATCAAACCTTTACTACAATTCCATTTAATTTTTTTAAATATGCACAACATCTTTAAGAATGACTATGAAATGTGCTTTTCTTATACGAGGGTTGGGGCATAAGTCATGGCAACTATTTTTTTTTTTTTTTTATGAGAATTCAAGCATGGGTGGAAAATGTGAAATATACAGATGAAAGGACAAGGAATGGACGAAATGTACGGATATTTAACAACACGCCAACACTTTGCTTCTCATGTTTATTAAGGTAGTTGACAACATTAAAGGTTTCATGTTCTGGAATCATGAAGCCTGTAATGTTTCATGCGTTTCATGCTTCAGGAAAATTTATTCTGGATTACAGATTTCATTTTCCAGAATAAGTAACAGAAATCAAAATAGAGAACGGCTGTTTTGATATAC
Organism: Rhysida immarginata; assembly: GCA_023313115.1. Taxonomy (NCBI): domain Eukaryota; kingdom Metazoa; phylum Arthropoda; class Chilopoda; order Scolopendromorpha; family Scolopendridae; genus Rhysida; species Rhysida immarginata. The sequence goes on from JAHWFO010001925.1 coordinate 1,548,362, forward strand.
GAGCGTTGTTCAACTCTGGTTACATCCACCTTGCACGGCGGTTGACTGAGAACTGATTTAACATTGCTCTCTGCGCAACATCAGGAACTCACGAGCCATCTAATGTTGTGGAAACATACTACCAGTCACAGCTTCCTTGAGACATATGACATTTTATGATACCATCCCTTAGCTCTGAGAAAAAAAAAACAGTTGCCATGACTTATGCCCCAAGCCTCGTATTAATTATATGTTCCTGCTTTAGCAGCAAATATATCACTTTTTTGTGAAAACAAATGAATAAGCAGTTGTTCTTGAATTAAAACTTGCTTTCTCAAAAAAATTTGAATATTAACGAAAGGGTTTTGAAAATACGTGATACAAATCGTTGTTACAGTAGAGTCACGTCGAATCTCTTAATATTCGTCTACCATTCGTCTGGTTTAATGAAACAATGTTTTAAACAAATTACAGAATGAAATATGATCAGTACTTATAAACTGCGATGATATGTAGCGGATTAGGAATTACTTTTTTATATAGGTTTGTGTAACTCTTTCTAATTACACAAAAGTAAAACTGGTAATATGTTCCTCTGACCGAAACGCGTCTTTACATTAAAGTTAAGATTGTTGCAAGTCTCCATTTTTTGGTTATACAGGGTGGATACAAAAATGAGCCCCCTCCCCTTTTATTTTCGTAACCGAAGCAGATATGTCAATTTTGATGAATCCAATGAATAGGAAGTTGCGGGTGACCTATCCCATGGTGCACTTTTCATCATCCCAAATATGCAAATAAGGACACATTCAACTCCTATCTTAAAAACCGTAACAGATACACGAAAAATTCCAACTGAAGACATGTTCAGCATGGAATTCCGAACAAAACAAAAAAATTGTTTTCCAAAATCCGATAAACGGATGACCAACAATTTTTGTATCCACCCTGTATATTAATAAAAAGGATAAATTAAATTTCTTCCGAGATAAAAAGATAATGTGCGAAATACATATGACTATACAAAAATGAAGAACTGGAGAATCCTAATAACGAAGTGAAGAATACCTCTTCATCCTCTTTCTTTTGTAGATTAAGAGGTATTCTTCACTTGGTTAACAAATATGACCATAGAAATTTTAAATGGGCATCATTTTAAGATGCTCCATGTGGTTCGTCATAAAGATAATATTAAGTAAATATATCTAGTAAAAAATAATAATCAGTCTATCATGCACACTTTACGGCATTATTTCCTGATGCAGTTCTGTTGAGGCTTGAGATTATAGCCAAAATAGCGGTGGTTCAAAATAAAATAAGTAAATAAAGTAAGTAAAAATATAAAACAAATATTGAAGATGAACGGTCTTCTCGACAATTACCACAGTTATATTTCTTAAATGATGTAAACATCTTCATTTGCCCAGAAGAAGCCGGGAATAAATGGCGAAACGAATCGGAAAGATTATTCCGTCGTAATGTATTGTAAGGCCTCATTAAACTTCATTAGTAAAAACGATACAGAAGACTCTTTTCCACGATCTTAAATTTTTATTTTCATTTAATATGGCCCCATCTGTATTATTTTAAGCTGAAAAATTCTAATAACCATAATCTGACTGACATTTTCAGATAATCCTCTGAATACTGATAGATTATTGATTTTCGGTGTTGAAATTGAATAGCTTACATTTCTAAAATGATGAATTACTTCTCAATTTCGTGGCGTTAAAATTTTTTACCAACAAACTACTGCGATTATATGTTGAGGTGACTGTTCTTTTATATGAACATTCTAAAAAAATAAAAGATTCTGTCGCGTGTAAAGATAAATGAACGCTTCTTAACTGATTAGCATTTATCATGAAAGAAGTTGCATAATGCAGATGAAATAGTTCGCTTTCAAGACTGCCTTAATCTCTATTTAAGTTCAGAACCATAATCTTACAAACAGAAAGTTTTCATTATTGCCACAAAAGTGTTCGTTCAGTGGCTATGGTAGCGGGATCCTCTACTAAAACCCACACGTACAGAAAAATGATAATAAATGACACAACGATTGGTAGTAGATATTCAAATTTCCATAATGACTGTACGCTACTTGAAATGGTTAATTAGGGTGTAGGATTTCATTCCATATTTCATTCCTAATTAATGCGGTTAATGGATTGTCGTGATGGTGTATCTACGAGATAATTAAACTACGCAAAACATTTAACTTAATTAAAAGTATATCAATAAGTGGAACATTAGAAAAATGTTCATGAACATCACTAAAATATACATCTTAAATCAAACCATTTCTTCCTTTGAAGACAAATCTTGTCACCATTTTGCGTGTCCAAATTGAATTGCAACAAAAGACCGTTTCTAAACACCCCATAAGGTTCTTTGGCCTTGTTAATTAAAATTTAAATAGCTCAAGAAGTGAAAAAGAGGTGCCAGTTATTTTCCACGGGCGTTTATTTACAAGAGATAAAATAGTAAACGCGGTGGTTTTCACAGCAGGAATTTTTGCTATTTACGATCCAGTGAATCTTCATTAGGAAAACGACCCATTTAATGCGCGGTCTTGGGGTGTGGAAGGTGGAAATTAAGTAAACACGGCGACAAAGTCGTTATAAATGAACACCAGTCCCCACACCTCAGTCTTGGTAAGCTTACAATGTAATGCAAATAGGAAACGGAACGATAATAACAGTCATGGCATTACATAGAAGTATTGTAGTGGCAAGAGTGATATTAATAAACGCTCCCGTATAACTTGTGCCATGGGGAAAGGCAATTTAGAGCGTAAGGGAAAATAGAGCAATTTATCTGCTATAATGCTTCGCTGGCCACGTCGACTAATTCTCGTGAATTTCGACACCGAAGGAGATTAATCATTTGGTGAGATAGAAAGGCCACCGTCCGACGATGGATTAGAATGACTAGGCGGAACCGGGTGGCTTCGTCCAGACTCATCTACATCTCCAGACAACTCGGATCCATCAACGTCTGCGCCATCATTAGACACAGGAAGAGACAAACCACAAGATTATCCCTCTTCCCTTCTCCCTTTCCTCTTTTTTTTGAGACGCCATTGTAATCAATTTGCTGTTGCTGCTGCTTTCATTAGTTAAAGTTTATCCTTAAGGATAAGGAGGAATAGTAAGCAATAAAAGATTACTACAGCGAGTAAATCATTATTCAATTTTTTAATCCCCCCCCCCTTTTATTTTTTTTCCTTTTAGTTGCTGGGCAATAATTAAGATTATTTGATAAATGAAAATAGAGATTTAAAATGAGAAAATAAATGGGGAAGACATAAAATATGATTTGGGTGCGGTGGCACAGGGCCCCACAAAGCGCAAACAATAGAATTGTATGATAGTTTGCGTAGATTTCGTAAATGGAAAACGTCTAAAAAAATACATATTTTCGCAAAAGAAAAAAGAAAAAAAGAACTGAATTTGTACATATGGGACAGTTTTCATTTATTTCATTCATTCCAAGATCTTGTGATGGAAACTCTTATCTTGAACATGTAACACAGCTCATTTACTAAATACATTTGAAATCCTATCTTTGTAAATGCCAAGATCTCTAAATGGAATAAACTTAATTGCTAGATGATACAAAATTAATACTCTTTTTGCGCTTCTCAAAATCTAATTTAAATACATCACACTTGACTGCGAGAATGAGGAGGGCTAATCGCTTGCTTTATTAGTTGCTTGTGCGCAAGACGCATTAGCAATTAGTTAGTCTACTAAAAATTCATGTACGAGGAGCGATCAAAAAGTTCCTGGACTGGTTCATTTATAGAGAAAGCACTTTATTTAAATACATTTATACAGTGTCCCCTTCAAAATAGTCTCCTTGCGAAGCCATACAATCAGTCCAGCGTTCCTGCCGCTACAGTAATGTGTCCTAGAAGTCTTTTTGTTGAAACGAGTCAAGCACCTTTTGCGATTTGAACTGGATCTGCTAAATCGTGACCTTCATTTTCGGAAAGAGGGCAAAATCTGCAGGAGCCAAATCTGGCGAGTAGGGTGGGTGTGGAAGCGAAATCATATTGTTTTTCGCAAGAAACTCGCGTGTGAGGAGAGCTCGGTGAAAGGGTGCATTGTCGTGGTGGAGCATCCAGTTTTGTTTTGTTTTTCACGCCACAGATCTGGCCGCTTTCGCCAACTATCCTGCTCGAATTTGCTCGTTCTCAAATCGTATAAAATCTTGATAAAATCGCAGACGACCTCACGCACGTGGATACAATAGCAGTATTTTCTCAGCACCTGAAGCAAAATCTTTGGAAAGCTGATTTATAAATGTTAGGGCTATAATTTACTGTATTTGTGGACTTGTGCTGCCATTTGTTGGCGAGATGCGGAACCAGTCCGGGAACCTTCTGATCGCACCTCGTATAAGCCGATATTTAACCTGACAAAGAACAATATATTTCCATTAAAAATAATGAAAGTCTTCCTTAGAATGGCTATAATACGTGATCTGGCGTCTCTTTTTTTTTTTTGAAGAGAATTCAAAATGCTTCCGATGATAGTGTCGGGGTGTTCGCCATAGACGACAATGCTGTAAAGCTACATTGTTAAGCAGTGCAGGAGAATTATTCAAACACTTATACACGTAAACTAGGGCGGACTGCGACTCGCGAATCGCTTTCTTGACCAATAATTTAGAGCGAACCGTTATTGATTGTTAAGAAAATGACTAACTAAATTCTTTAAATTGATATTAATTTTTATTGTTGAAACAATTTCATTTTAAACTGCGTAATTTGGCAAGTTCTTCACGCCTAACCTTCCACGATGCATGGTTGTTGATATTAATCAACCGCGGCTTTGCAAATGCCGGTTCGATCAATAAACCGTTGATGGTCTTCACTCGTGAAAATGCCACGTACGATAAGCCAAGTCCAAATTCTGAATCACCAATGTCTATGACTGCTTTATCAACAGTGATTCCTTGTGCTTTGTGTCTGGTGATTGCATAGGCTAACTTAAGCGGAAATTGCTTACGCGTACAAGATACTCCTCCTTTTTTGAAGCCAACGGCGATCGGTAAAATGGGAACTGCTACATTGGTTAATGTTGGTCCAGTATAGGTTGCAAATTTGACGAGAATGCACATCGGCAGTTCATTCAAGTGGTTGCGAGTTTCAGTTGGCGAGTAGACAATGTCGACAACCACACCAAAAAGATATTGTGATTACGCTGTGATTACAGCACTTAGAATTACAATATATACCTCAAAATGTAGATTCAATATTAAAGAATGCAATGAAATCGAAAAAATATCGTTAAAAGTTCTAAGAACTTCGAAATTTGGCCTTAAAAATCGAATGTGCAGAGCAAAATTTGCGAAGGGCTTCGCCGTATTTTGTATGTCAAAAATTCTATTTGCACGCGCAATGTTTGTTTGCGTTTTTCTCAATGCATTCTTATGGGAACAATTGAAGGGTGATTATTCCTCGATGGTAGGTCGGATTTGAAAAATTTTTTTTTCTTGACCATCACCATGGTCATGCGCATGCACGTGCAAATTTTCATTGTTGTGACTATTACGTGTCAAAAGTTTTATGCGGTCATCGAATTACACTTGTCGACTGTTAACAGAGCTTCGCTTACGCTTCGCTCTAAAAAAACAGGTGATAAAAGTTCTAAGAACTCGATAAAATGGTCTCAAAAATCGATGGTGCAGAAAAAAATTTGCGAAGGGCTTCGCCATATTTTCTATGTTGAAAAATCTATTAGCGCGTGCAATTGTTTGTTTACATTTTTTTCAATGCATTTCAATGGGAACAGCTAAATGGTGATTATTCCTCGATGGCTGAACCGATTTTTAAAATTTGTATTTAGTGACCATCAGGATGGTCATGTCCAGCTGTGTGCAAAATTTCATTTGTCTATGTTCTCTGGTTCAAAAGTTTTATGCGCACAAAGAATTTTGATTTTCGCCTGATAACAGAGCTTCGCTAACGCTTCGCTCTAACTAACGACAATTCAACTCTTAACAGAAAACACAAATCATATATCTACGAGCTATGTCAAGAAAGTAAGTTCGTTTGGTAATAAAAAAAAAATAAAAAAAAGAAGCTGTACGCAATCAGAAAAAAATTATTATAAAAGCATCTCTATACCTTGAACTATTTTTCTATATAGCTCCCACAATTTTGAAGTCACTTATTTTTTATAGTTTTTGCATCCCTCTTCGTAAAAAGTTGCCACCTGTGATGTCAACCACGTAGTGACAGCTTTTTTACCCCGTCATCGTTGTTGAATTTCTGACCACCAAGGAACGACTTCAAATGCAAAAAGAGATGAAAGCCACTAGGTTGCATTTGGCAGTTATTGTCCAGGCACACGGTTGTTTGATTCAGATACACGTTAAAGACACAAGAATGAGTTTGGGACTTTACCGAGAGCCAAGTCATAGTTCTCATCGTAGGATTGAATAAGGCAAGGCGATTTCCACGACGTACGGTGGTGGAAACTGAACGACATCAACATCTAAAAGCCGAACTCGGACATAATGGTTGCACGAGGGCAATGAAAGTCTTCGGAGTGGCATGAAGCACATAAGCAGACATTAGAACACGCTGATCACCTCATTCGACGCAAAGGCATAGCGTCCTCAAAAATCTATGATATACAGGGTACAGAAAAGTGGCACACAATAGAGATATTTCAGATGGTGTGATTTGAAGGAGGCTAACGTTAAAAAAAACTGCTATCCCAATCAAATGAATTGTTAAATTGAGTAACAATGATACACAAATGGCAAAAGTATTGACGCATTTAAATAAAAGAAATGTACATACACTGGCGGAAAAAAAAATCCCAACACCACGAAGGACTTGTGTTAGATAAATGAAATTTGGACAGTATATTCAGCTATGGTATTTATTCAATTGATTCAAGTTTCAAGGTTACATTCCGTGCTATTGCAGAACGCATGGGTCGAGACGTTGCCACTGTGTACAACTGTTGGCAGCAATGGTCCAGTGAAGGGAGGATTACCAGGAGACCAGGATCTGGACGAGCCCCGGCCACTGGAGACAGGGTTGACCGGCGCATCTGCAGGATGGCTGTGGCAAATCGGACAGCATCTGCAGCGGACATTCGGGCTGCTGTGGCACCCAACGTCACTCCACGCATAATTCGGAACCGTCTCCTGGCCAGGAACCTCCACTCCAGGCGTCCTGTGGCATGTTTGCCTCTTACCCCTCAACACCGTGCGGCACGTCTTCAGTGGTGTCAAGCCAGAGCAACTTGGAGGGCAGAATGGAGGTCTGTGGTCTTCACGGATGAAAGTCGTTTCTGTCTGGGTCAGAGTGATGCTCGCACAAGGGTCAGGAGGAGGAGTGGGGAAGTCCTGTTACCGAGCTGTATCCGTCGTCGGCATACTGGCTCCACCCCTGGCGTTATGGTATGGGGAGGGATTTCCTACGACAGCAGGACCCCTGGTGGTTATCCCAGTCACCATGACAGCAAATGTTTACATTCGGATGGTTGTTGAACCCATTGTGCTGCCATTCATGGCTGGTATGCCAGGTGGGCTGTTCCAACAGGATAACGCTCGACCCCCACACTGCCGCTGCAACCCAACGTGCCCTTCAGGGTGTCAACATTCTACCATGGCCACCACGATCACCAGATCTGTCGCCCATCGAGAACGTCTGGGACATGGTCGGACGCCGTGTCAGGGCTCTTCCACAACCAGCAACAACTGTCGCTGATCTGACCATCCAGGTACAACAGGCATGGAATGCCATACCACAAAATGACATTCGGCATCTCTACGACCGTATGCATACACGTGTGCAGGCCTGCATAGACCAGCGCGGCGACTACAGCGGGTACTAAAGTCCGTGCTTTTCACCATGTACAGGGTGGCGCTGGTGGCGCCCCCTATAAGTTGTAACCTTGAAACTTGAATCAATTGAATAAATACCATAGCTGAATATACTGCCCAAATTTCATTCATCTAGCACAAGTCCTTCGTGGTGTTGGGATTTTTTTTTTCCGCCAGTGTATATTAAGACTATGGTTACTCGTTCATCCTTTGTTAACTTAGACTCCATGTTACTGAACATCCGTTGTGTCTGCTGCAAATAATAGAAAAAAACGCTATGTAGGAATTACTATATGTATTCACCTTCAGGTATATTTGCTTCTTTGGGTAGCCAATCTATTAACGATTCATGTAGAACGGGACGAATCAAGTTTTACATTCACGTCACCCATTGCGAAAATTACCCCTGGATCAAGCGCAAGAATGGAGTGGTGCCAACAAAGATTTTGCTAGCGAAGCGAATGGAAATGTCGTGTTCAGCGACGAACCTACAATCTGTCTAAGCGACAATGATTGAGAATATAGAGACGACGCGGATATCGAACTGATCCATGAAAGTCAAAGTTTCACAACCTGGTGCGATAGATTGGGATGCCATGACCTTTCACAGATTCTCTGATACGTTATTGAAGCGCTGCAATCGGATTTGTTTCCATAACTTCAAGGTATAGTCATCACCGTGCTGCAAAAAGACAAGCGGAACTGAACAGCAATGTCAGATTTCGACATACTGTCTTGGGACACATTGATCTTCCATCCGAGATCTTGTGGGACACATTGGTCACCTTTTTATTGTCTCTGCATAATGTTTTCGGAATTGTAACGCAGATCAACATCTCGTGCTCAGCAATCTTTCAACACACTATTCGAGAACTGTTCCAGTAAATGTCCCGTTGTCTTGCTACAAAGTGGCCATCATAACATGTTGACTCAGGCTACGTTATATCGTCTTCTTGGCCACTAGGAACGATTACAAAATTAAATCACAATGAAGTAGGTTACTGCAAAAGGACATCTATCCTCATACATGTTAGTTTGAGATACTGAGTTTTATAAAAAAGTTCTGAAGCTATCAGGTTGTTTCAAATAACTTCAACTGTAACCTCTATAAAGAACCACATAATTATTACGTAAAAGTGTAATTCGGTTTAAATCATGAAGACTGCAATAAAATTAATGTTCCTGAGAAAAGTCTTTTCATCTTAGTCTTTATTTTCAACGTCTGGCTTTTAATCTCAAACAAGGGATATTGACTATGTTGAATAAAAACGAACCAACACAGCGAAATAAAGGTAAGAAATTTATGGATTTTGAAGGTCGAATTTATTCCATTTCGTTTTATTATAAAAAAAAACCGTCGAAGAGAAGGCCTAAAAGCGTTATAAAGAATAAGCTTAGGAATTTGTTCACTTTGGTTTTGTGAGTTATCGGAATCTCATCCGATTTTTTTCCTCTTACAAAATGGGTAGTGGTGTTATAAAGAAGAAAGATCTAAAACAAAGGCATGGAAAAACTAACGCAGAGAGTGGAATAATAATAATAAAGACGGGAAAGGAATAGTTTGCGAGGGCTATTCATCAAAGCCTAACACGGTTTCTTATATGACAAGCGGTATAATTTATCTCGTAAAAAATAAAAATTTTCTTCTCCCACGTCAGTTCCTTCCGTTTCTTCTCTCTCACTTTTTTCTATTCGGATTTAATTCCGACGGATGAGAAATGACAAGGCTTCCGTCACGTGGAAGGTGTCGATCAACGCATTTTACGGAGCCCAACCACTATTTCCCATTAACTTCAATTCCCCATGAATCATTGCGTCGGTTTATCCTATGGATTTTTCATCCTACGCCAAGTTTTGACAGTTTGTCAACTTCCGCTGCGATCCCCTACTTTGATTGCCAACGTAAAAGTAAAAAGTTAAGAACCACAGGGGAGAACGACAAAAGCAAAAGGAAGAAGAAGAGGAGGAGGAGGAGAAAAAAGCAATATCAAAAAATCTAGAGAAACGGAACGATTATATTAAAAAAAAAAAAAAAAAAAAATGGGGAACACCCGTTCTCTAGTCTTAAGGGCCAAGGAATCTAATGAGAAAAACTTAGACTCTGTAAGAATGAATGCCTCCTTTGACCTTTAAATAACCCTCTATATTAATGTCGGAGATTTTAATATGGGTTACTCTTTCTACGAGCAAGAATTTTCATGAAATCCAAAGTATTCCCGAAATAATACCAATTTAATTTCAGATGAAAGCTTTTTCTTGCTATATTAATTTTTTATATCTTTGCAGCCTGGGAGGGAGGGAGGACTTCATGCAAAAATATACATCTTCCTGCAATATAATAATGATTGTGAAAATGGGTGGACTTTATGCCAGAATACTCGGGGAAATAAGAAAATTATCTTCTCAGGATCTTGAAATTGTCACGAACGGATTTTTAGTTTGGATTAAAGCACGTTAAAGAAAGAAAATATTCAGGTTTTATTATCCTATAATAGACCATTCTAAGAAAAACTAGACAAATTTAAAGTAGCCAAAAGCCCCGCACCACAGGAATGTTGTGCTGTTTTAACTGCTATATTTCTTGTTGTAGGTAAAAAATGTTGAATACTGAAAAGCGTGTTGAGCTAACTCTGCTCTGTGGAAGAGACGAATGCTTACAGAGACACGTTGGATCGTAATTCAATCATGGCTCCTAAAAGTGAAAGTTTAGAGCGTGAAGATTAGGGATAGAAACCATCTGGATGAGCGGATTGCAGCAAAGTGCCGCGCCATAACGCCAAAGTTGATGACTAATATTCTTCGGAACTTGAGTGATCGTCAAAAGTTGCGTTTCGACATTGGGGCCAATTTCATTGAAAACATCTTGTAAATATAGGGCGTTTCTGAATGGTCTGTACAAACTGTCAGAATATGTTCCAGGGACCAAAATAAGGAGAACATGTCATAATTCTAGAAAGAAGAGTTTTCGACCCTTTGTTCATATGCCATTTTCTGCTTGTTTTGGTCCCTAGAATATATCCTGAAAGTTTGTACAGGCCATTCAGAAACACGCTGTATACAGGGTGACTCAAATCGTGTGTAAAACAATTTAAGGGGGTATTATAGAGGTCAAGGTAAACACAAAAAGTCCTCTGAACATGGATCCGAATTTGAACGATACCTGAGATATGAACAGAAATAAATATGCCGCCACCAAGATCAACAAGTTAATAACTCGGGTTCTGTAAAGCCTAGATCAATGAAATCTGGAGGAATAACAGTACATAAAACTGTGTATACCGATAAAGTTTGATCGAATTCCAACAAGAAGTTTCCGAGTTACTCATTCAACATCATAACACGTGTTCACTTGTGAGTACTAACCAGCACTTGTTACAATTTTGACTACGTAACTCGGAAACTTCTCATTGGAATTCGATCAAATTTTAACGGTATACACAGTCTTATGTACTCTGTTATCGTTCAAATTCGGACCCATAATACCCCCGAATTATGTTCGTAGGACTTTTTTGTGTTTACCTTGACCTCTATAATACCCCCTTAAATTATTTTACACACGATTTAAATCACCCTTTATTGTATGATAACTTATCTCAATGAAACGTGACTTTTGGCCCACCCTATACAATCAAGACAGTGTTTATCGTTTTTCTGTGCAAAGCAAAGATGTGGGCTCTAAACGGATGATTCCGCGATTCCCAAAGAATAAGGTTAAAAGCATATCAATAGTACAATTAGTACACTGCTTATTGTACTTAATTTCACGTTCAATTTTTAATTAAAGAGAATTGATTTTCAAGTCTTTTTTTTCATAAAATAAAAATGTAAAGAAAAATGATTGTTTTGTTAGCCGTTTATTGATTAAAATGCAAATAAAATATTAACCATAGTTAGGTTTATTAGAGGAACTCGTCTACTATTTTCAGCCTTTAATATGACCTCATAAGATAAACAGAATCTATGCCAACAGTGGATTTGAAACCGCCACTATATAACTAGGTTGTTTCACTGATTCGTTAGATTTTTGGGCGCATCAACATCTAGCATATTTTGCTCTTTATTCACATGATAATGTTTTATAGATGTCAAAGGACAAATACATACAATGTATATTTGTATCAATATCAACGGCATGGATTCGAACTCGCGACCAGACGGACTCGAAAACTGGAGAGCCTACGCCCCAGATCTCTTGCCCATCTGACCAGCGAGGTTCTTTGATTCCGGTTTTCAGCTAGGACATCTTGATTACGTTAAAGCGAAAGATAATTAAAATTCTATATGTTATTAAGTACCGAAAGGTGCTTTATGCTATTAGTGTGGGGAAACGTGTCTGTCTGTCTGTAACTCAAACTCCTCCGAGGCTATGAAAGATTTTAAAAATCTGTTTACGTCAGTCGATGAGTATGGTTCATGGCACGAACCAGTTACAAATATTATCTAAATCGGTTCATTGGCACGTGCACAAATGGTACCTCTATTTTCCCGCCAAGCAATTTTCAATGGAAAGATATATTAAGTAATATATCAAACAAATCGTAATGAAGAGATAGAAGCGGTTGTCCATTACTATTTTCGTCAGTCGATGAATATTATTATTATTATTATTATTATTATTATTATTATTATTATTATTATGAAGAGTTGCATCCCTGGACGGAATATATAATACTATGATAGCCTGAGTACGAATATTAAATCATGAAATAGCTTGCAATAATAACTCGTATACATGTTTCCTATGATTATTACAGCGTTTTAGCGTACAATTTATTATTTGATTTCTCGTTGTATAAGGGAAAGAATTCCAAACTGGAAGTACATTATAAGGAAAGTAAGATTCCAGAAATTTGGACTTAACGGTGGGTGGCAAGATTTCATATCGTTGAGTTTCCCGGGTTTTACTGGAATCGCGAAGCCAGTCTCTCACATAATGTATTCGATGATCAGTTATTGCAATTGCTTGATATAATTCTTTTAGTCTTGCATAAGCGATGATGATACTCAGGGAGGGAATCTTGTATGTTTCACATGTTTGAGATATGGACGCGTATTCAGAAAGTGCGAGTGCTGCACGTAAAACATTGTTATAGGCTGTTTGAATTCGCGTGATTAAGATTTTCAAGGCGGAAGCCCATATGACAGCCATATTCTACTTTTGGAACCAGAACCATCTTGATTGTTTTGATTATTTCATTTTTCGTCAATATTTTTCGGAGACTTCTAAGTAAGAATTTGGACCGATTTAAGTCTATTATCAGCTGTTCAGTGTTCTTATGTCCTCTTGAATCTGTTGGAGTGCTACGGTTTGTTGGCACACAGGATAGCCTTGTACAGAAAGTTGTCATCCACGTAAGAAAGCATGTTATAATTTAATGGTAACCTATGTAGCTAAGCTGTAGCCGCCGCATACAAGACAGTGGCAGTCGGTGAACCTTGAAGCAGTCCTCGTGTCGAGGGATGTTCGATATTTTGATTAACAGTTTCGATATAGTTAGTGCGACAATCGAAATAATTCTGCAGCAGCAGCGTCAGCGTATTTTGATTTACTCCTAATTGCTCCAGTTGTTTGTTCAGAGCTGTCCTATCTATGGTATTAAAGGCCTTCGAGATGTCGGTGTTAACAAGATAACAGACCAATCCTTTATCGATAGCATTGATGATATAATTGAGAATAGTCTAGCAGATGTAAAGTTTGGGGTTTTTTGGTCTGCCACCCAATTGATTACTAGGTAAGGCCGACCATAGATATTGAGTCAATTCAGCGAATATTAATTTCTCTGCGATTTTAGCAAGTGCTGATATTATACAAATTGGTCTATAATTATGTACGTCTTGCGCCGAGCCTTTTTTATATATTGGTACTATCATGGTTTTCTTAAAATCGCTTGGGAAACGTTGAGATGAAATTGTAGTTTGCAGTAGTCGTTGCAGCACTTCATTTCCAAACTGCTCCCAGTTTTTTATCACAATGATGGTTAGTAGTCCATCCCTATTGTGACACTTATTGTTAAATTGTTTGATTGTTTTTATTTGGTTTATAGATGGTACTGAATTCATGCTTTGTTCTGACCACTCCGGTTTACTGACTGACGTATCTTGGCACGAGCCGGTAACAAATGATATCTAAATCAGTTCAATAGCACGTGCACAAATGGTACCTTCACGACCCAATTTTCAATGGAGAGATATAATAAGTAATACCGGGTGGGCAAGAAATAACCTAAGGTGTTCAGAGCTCGCTAGCGGGAATTCTATTAGGCCAAATGCAGTACATTTTGGTGTATATACTTAGTGGAACATGCAGTTTCGATTTCTGCAAAAAAAAAAAAAAAAAAAAAAAAAAAAAATAGTACCAAAAGTCGCCTCACGTTATTTCTTGCCCACCCGGTATATCAAACAAATCGTAACGACGAGATAGAAGCGTATATAAATTACTATTTTCGCCAACTAATAAATATGGTTCAGGAAATGAACCATTTTGAAATTGTTTGCAATCGAAACAATGGCACGTGCTCATTAGGGGGTACCCTTATGACACCCTCAAAAATTTTCAATCATAAGATATGGCATGTAATATATCAAACAACTTGGAATTATGTGTCATGAATGAATATAACGTAAAATTAATGATAGTCCAAATTGGTTTCAAAGACACCTGGTTTAGTGGAACCATTATGGTTTATTGGAACTTTCAATGCTAAAATATAGCATGTAATATATCAAACGACTTGGAATGAGGTGTCATGAATTAATATAACGTAATATTAATGATAGTTGAAATTATTTCAAAGGTACGTGGTTTAATGGTATCATTATGCTCCATTAGAAACTTCCAATGTTAACATAGGGCGGTTTAAAAATATAGTTCCGCGAATGGTTTAGTTTAACCTTTCGGTACTTGGTTATGTCATTCCTTAATGGTTTATTCTATATTCCCTGGCACCTTCAAAAACAAGAATCAACATATTTATAAGCAAACATTTATATACGCATTCACATACCTGGAGACGTCGAGGGACATTGAAAGCGGCTCCTAACATCATTTCCAAGTAAATTTTCTGCCTTCGGCCGGTGATATCTCTCGACGCCTTTGCACATTAAAATGGCATATTCATGAAACGTCACGAAGTGAAGTTGTGATAGTAATGACATTTAAACTTTTCCTAAAATTAAACAGAAATTATGCAGTGAGCAATTAAAATTTATAATCCAAATATTAAATAAAGAGAACCAGTTCAAATTAAAGAAAGATAAACACGTGAGCCAAATTTTCAATTTAGAATAATTATGCAGAAAACATAATTATACGCCATAAAATGCTTATGCAATAAATTTATAAAGATATAAAGAATATACAGTTTTAAAATCGAACCATCTAAAATTAAAACCCATCATTTGGGATCCCTTTGAGGGGCGTATTTCGAAAAGGAACATTACACAGGGAATAGTTTCCGAGAAATAAAATACACATCAGTACGTTTTGACTTGCCTTAGATCCTAAACAGATTAGAAATGGTTTTCAAAATATTTAGACGACGACGAAGATCAACCCTCATCTATCTCATACTTCATTAACAATAAGAGAATACTGATAACCAATTTTCATTCTATAATTTTTCGAATTAATCTAAACTTTGTGTAGGCCCAGAAACGGTGAAAAATCCTATTTTACTTATGTTGCACTCATTCGTTTTGATTTGCTCTCTCTACACAGTATACACGGAACTTGCTAAGAACTAATTCAGCCTTTGTCCGAGAGCACGGAGTTTATTTTTTTTCTTTTTCATCTCAATAAGTTTGGGTTTGGTTATCACAACAATTTATTTCCAGTGGGATTCCCTTTCAATTAGCAGCTAACGCTATTATTTCTCTCCCTTTCTCGCAATCAATTATTTTCTGTCATTCCCTCTACGCGTTTTCACGACAACGTCATCAGGCTGCGATGGTGATTACTTATATAACTCGCCACCATTTTCTGAAACGCAGTCGTCCTATTAACTTCAGCAAATACACATCAACAAAACCATTACAATTTAATTATGCCTACCTTAGACATTATATTGATAATTGCATCAAGCATATAACAGGATACTTAAAAACAAAAACGGTACTGAAATTTATGCTCTAACTCCCAGATCCAATTTATCGTATAGGAAGCATTACAGAATGCAACTACTTGGGTATCGTTTTGTAAAATATTTCGATGAAATTTTTAATTTCAGAGGAACAGATTTAAACCCCAACCCACTTTACATTGTGTACATCTTAAAATTCCGAGAGTTGCATACTAGTGGTCAGTCATCGACATGAGCATAGTATTAGAGTAGTACTACTCTAATACTATGACATGAGCAATCAGTCATCGGGAGCCGTGAGCGAGAACTAACTAGATAAATTAAGTTTGAACACCCAAGAATGGTTAAAAATTAACTAATTAGATGGAAATTTATTTAAGAGAAAAAAATAAACTGAAAGTAATGGATCATTTCGTGTTTGTCGCATGGGACCAATGACCTAGAAAAAACAACTGGACTGCGCTTGGCGCTGTTGGCTCCTTACTAAAGGTGAGGCCACCGGAAGTCGCAGCGCCGCCATGTTGGGAGGGCGGAAGTAGAATATAAGCAATGTGGAGTAAGTAAGTTTTTGGTTTCTTCTCCTTATAAAATCGGGGACTTTTAACATTTTAATTACTGATACGATTATTAGGTTTATTTCCATTTTTATGTAGTTAAATAGAAGAATACTCCAGGTATTTAAAAGCTTTGAAAACTGTAAAAATTACTACAGTGACAGTAAGTGATTGCAATGTTGGAATGTTAATATTCACAAATTTATTGATGAGCAAATAAAACAGTTCTGGTTACATGTGATCTGATTTTGATTTCTGTTTCTTTATCAGAGAGTTTATTACACAAATGATTCATTCTTATATTACTGTAACTCTTAAAAGTTAATTTTATCAGTCTAAAAACATGATTATTAGTGGGGGAAGAATCGTAAAGATGCTCATCCAGACTACTGGTTTTTCTGAAAATCAGCTTATGGTGGTCTGAAACATCCAAGCCAGGATGTGATGGATGTTTGCGAAACCACGGAAAGATGCTTTCGAAGGATGATGTCAGCAAACAACAACAGGCTTCCACAAGCAAGAAGTGTTGCAGAAATTATTTCTTCTTGTGCTTTTCACGAAGTTACCCAAAAGCCATTTATCAGTAGTCTGGATGAGCATCTTTACGATTCTTCCCCCACTAATAATCATGTTTTTAGACTGATAAAATTAATGTCTAAGAATATTAATAAAAAAATAAATAAAAACTCCATTTAATTAAAAGAAATATAAATAAAAATA
>JAHWFO010001925.1:1575531-1610178 GCA_023313115.1 Rhysida immarginata
TCCTGACCTTTCGGGGACGCCGGGACGGGTGATGCGAAAATAGGGACGGTCCCGGGTAAAGCGGGACGTCTGGTCACCGTACTTTAGGTAACAGGCTTAAAAATACTAAAGTTAACTTTTGTTGATTTCATAAATGGTGAAGATGAGAAAGCTTATTCATAAATTACATTATGACTTTCCGGAAATTTCTAACAATTTCATACTCTAGAAAAATTAATAAAAACCTATTCGAGGCAACCAAAAGTGTAGCAAGAAAGTTTTAATATCAGAAGCATCTTAAGCGGGGTTGCAAGGCGTGCACCGCGATAGCTAGGCCTTGTTTATGAGACACTGCACTCCGGGACGGGTTGCCCCTGCTTAATATTCTTGCAATATTGTCAACTGAGAATACGAGGATTTCAAATATGTGACGATAATAAAGTATTTTATCATGTTTAGTAAATATCTCTTTCGGGTCCGTGTTTGTTAAGACTGGCGCTGCCTGTAGAGATAACAGGTGTCCGACTAAATGGAAGACAAGATTCAATGCAGCGAGAATATGAGTATCTAATGAAGTGATAATTAAGAAATAACACCATATGTTAATAGGAAATTTAAACATGTTGGTTCTTTATATGCGTATTGAGAACTTTTAAGATAGCATTATACAAGAAGAAAAAGTCAATCATTTATTTCTAAAAATATATTTGTTCTTTAATATCTTCATTTTTATGCAAATATTAAACATTAAGAGATTTTCGTAGTTGAGTTGGAGGCTTAAAGGCCGTTTCACATTACCACCTTTGCGAACGAAAATCGGACGAAAAAATATCGCACGGCATTTTCGCAACCCGATGTAGCTTTCACATTACATGCGAAACGACCGACTGTCGGTTGCCTGGTGCATACGATGCGAAAATCATGCGTCCAGTTCGATTAGATATTTTTCGCATCGGACCGATTCCACCATATGCGAGAGCCAATCAAAAATGACGTTTAAAGCTATTGTTTACGTATCCTCGAGGAAGAAGAATATTGTTGTCTGTCTATCATTGTTCAGTGTTTTTCTCGGATGGAATGTTTGCAGTTATAAAAGAGATACTGAAAATGAGTTATGTTTATAAAATGTCTAATTGTTGAGATTAATTAAATTAATGAAGTTAACTAAAATAGCTCCATATTATTTTTCTGAACAACAGTATGCTTTTAAAAATGTTAATATTCTTTGCCTGCGTAGCAGAATGCACTGTCGCCTTACAAACAATAAACGTTTCTTTCTTAAAATTAATGATGATGATGATGATGAACGATAATCACGATACCCGGCAGACATTTTGGTTTTCTTTGCGCACTTATTTGCGCATGCCGACAGCGCTATCAATGTGAAAGCAACCTGCGAATTTCGGACGCATGATTCGTAGACGGTTGTCGTGTGCCAACGAGATTTCTGCCGTCCGAAATTCGGCCTATATTTTGTCGTCCGATTTTCGTTCGCAAAAGTGGTAATGTGAAACAGCCTTTAGAACTCAATCAATTCCGTCTCTTCTAAACAGTTTCGTAGACAGACGAGAACTTTTTTCCTGCCCACGTCTCTGGGTGTTTGCAAGAGAAGATGCGCTATCTGATTAGAATGTTCATTTACTTCCAGTCTAAGTACGATATTTACGAAAAGGTTACAATTAAAAAATCCGTATGATTACAAGTTCTATGAACTTCGATACAAGCAGTGGTCAAGCAGAATTGGCCGAAAGCTTGGCCAGGTTCAGATGTGGGATTTTTTTTTATGGGATTTTGTAAGATATACTAATGTATTTTTTTACATTGTTGCTGACAGACAAAAAATCACTGTATTTGCTTTATATGGCCATATCAAGTTGGCTCCTCACTCGTTTTGCGGAATAAAACTGACTCTTTCCTACATAGCTGGATAGTGTATGACAATTCCAACGTTCAGGACAATGGGCGATTCTCCTCCAAACAAAAAGAGCAAACGTGACTTCCATCCCAACAAGGTTATGCTAACAGTTTGGTAGTCAATGCCTGGACTGATCCACCAGGAATTTCTTAAACCTGGCCAAACCAATACAGCTCAAGTGTACTGCCGGTAAGTTGCTTTTCACCAGAAACTTTGCAAAAAATACCCTTCGATTGTAAATAAAACGGCCTATTCTCCATGACAACGCTCGCCCTCGTACATCAAAATTAATCAAACAAAAATTTGAGGAGGTAGGATAAGAAATCTTGCCTCATCCGCCATAGTCACCAGACCTTTCCCCAACAGGCTATCAATATTTTTATGGCCTTAGAAAAACTTTTTTCGCAAAAAATTGTTTTTTTCAAATGTTGAAATTGTCTTTAATGAGTTCATCTCCTCTCAGAAGCAAAACTTCTTTAAATAAGGAATTGAAAAGCTTCCTAGACGGTGGGAAAAGATTATTTCTGCCAATGAGCCATATTTTAATAAATAAAATGTATTGTGTTTATTCATTATTGCTGCTCTAAACTCAAACGTGCTGTACGGACATTACTTCCCACCAACCTAACAATAATTAATGATTATCAGGACATACAAAAATGCAACTAGCGATAACAGATGGAGGATGGATAGAATTTCAAATTCTACTCAGAGGGACTAACTGTAATAATACTTGACACGAGAATTATAAGACGTAATAACAAAAGATATTTTTAATCATTTTCTCCATTTTATTTTTAAGGGAGCAGCAAGTTCTAAAGAGTAGTCCTCAATCGGGAGAGCGAATCGCAGCGGTAAGAAGCTGAAAGGAGCGAAAGCCAATATTTAATTTACACGCTATTTCTTTAATGCAATCATCTTCACCTACTCTGGAAAGATTACACTGTCAAAATCCAAATCGCAGAAAGTGGCAAGTGAAGCGCATCTGATTTAGTGTTGAGCCATATCAACCGAAAGACGACGGGGAGGAGAGGAAGACATTGTAGCAGCCAGCAGAGGCAGAAGGAGCAGTATGTAGTTCAGGAAAAGTGAAGAAAACTCTCTCTCGGAGTGTTTTGGCTACGATCCAACACCCGAACCACGTTCATCAGACCGACAACAGATGGTCGCTCGGTGTGCTTTCGAATTTATCAGGGGGCAGAAAGGAAAGGGAAGGAAAGAGGAGAGGAGGAAGAAAAAAAAAACATATTACAATGGAGAATCAATAGGAGCCTTCCAAATCTCGACATTTATAATTATAATTTGCATTTTTACAATCCGAACACTAAAACTCTCCTTGGGAAACATTGGGAATTTAAATTGTTCTGGAGAAAGATCAATCCAGCTTCTTCCTCCCTTTCGTAGAAAGTTATCGTTTTACGTTACCGCAAAATATTGGGAGATACTCGCTTCTGGGAGGCTCAACTCAATATTTTTAAATAATATTTAGCGTTGGTAATTTGAATGTAAAAATTCAGCTCTTCCGTTAACGTCGATCTTATTTATTAACTCGATTAAAATGAACATAAGAGATCCCTAATTCACTAAACATAATTATCTGTTTACAAATTGATTTCAGTTTTTTAAAAAAAGGGAGAAGAGAGTAGCATTGAAATTTTTAATAAAAAAAAAACTGAGAAAAATTCAAAATCGCGCTTAATTATTAAAATATTGTTTTGCTTAACTTTTTTTAATGTAAACTATGTAAACATATTAAAAATACAAGTTTATTAAAGCACTCCAAATTGTGTATATTGGGTATATTAAAAAGTACCTACCTAGTGAATAGTAATTTTAAATTTCTTTTCACACTTTTAAAAAAATTTCATGATGCTGAGAATTACGAAGCAAACATCTGTAATTCACCTAAATTCTCGATTATTTTCACCTCTTCCATCTTTATTTTTCTTATCATAGATTCAATTCAAATAAAAAAGGCAAAAATTAACCAAAAACAATTCATTGCTGATTCACTCACTAAGCTTTTTGATCGTAACTACAATCTTCTTCAAGTGACTATTCCAGTCCATCTCGTTATATTGAAGAATTCTGATAATATGCAAATAAACCGTCTAACAAATTTTGAATTGAAAGTCCAAATGTTTAAAATAAGTTTGAATAGAGACTTGGCCAAATAATTATTTAATTAAGTCTTAGTAGTAAGATACGTTGTGTTAAAAGCATACTGAATAATAATTTCAAGTTTCTTTTCACAACATTTGAACTGATTTTATAATTTCAATTTAACGAGATGAACTGGATTAGTTTTGTCACTTGAACATTGTAGTTACAATCAATCGAAAAGCTGAAAGAGTGAGTCAACCATGAAATGCTTTTAGTTAATTTTTGCGTATTTGAATTGCGAATCGTCAATGAGAAAAATGACTATGGAAAAGATGAATAATCGAATTACAAATTTTTGCTTCAAAGCGTCGTAATTCTGAGCGTTATGAAATTTTTTGAAATGTTGTATGAACATTTCCGTTATCCCCAGTGAACTAGTGCTTATTGATATGATTAAGTGATTGATTATTAGCTTTATTTTATTTTATGTATTTATCATTTAATTAATGTATTCTTATTTGTTTGGCTTATTAATTAGAAAAGTATCTAAACTGATGTAATTGACATTAGAAAATTATTCATTATAAAACAACATTTTTATACCAGTTTTACCTCACTTGACGCTAGTGATTTTCTTTTCTAGAAATTTTTCTTCATTATACGTTAATATCATTTATGTTTGCTTTAATATTAATTAGTTATTTTGTTGACTGATTTGTAATTTTTCCTTTATTAAAATTGGCCACCCAGCCTAATAAATCAACTGCCATGTAAGAAATAGGTTGATATCCAATAAAGCAACAATAATTGCAAAATTTAAGGTATAGTTAACGCTTCCTGTTGATTCATCTATTAGTAAACTAGTGCTATCAGCGCACGATGAGCACGAGAATTTTTATTGCCAAGAAAAATCACTCAAGGTCAGGTTTGGCTGGCCAGATTGGCTGAGGTTTCTAATACATTTGAATTGTAGTGAAGCACACCATTGGGAATATTCTTTCCTTGAGTGACTCTTTCTCGCCCATTTTCTCAAAATCTTTCAAGGGGAAGGGTGTGATTAAAAATTGCATTTAGACTAATGTGGTGTTTCTCTACAGGGTAGCAACTGGAAATTTTTCTCTATCTTTAATAGTTTTCGAATGGATGACCTTAAATTTGGGGGTCAAAGTCAAATTTGAGTGCGGCAATGAATATTCTACCCCCCCCCCCCCTATTACCTATAAACCACACACATCAGATCTCGCCTAACTGGCAGATTTGAGATATCTGCCATGTTATCAGACTTTTTGGATACCCTGTACAACTGATAATGTTCCGTTTTTGACCTATATAAAGGCAAAGTCACGTTAGGTTTTTTTCCTTAGACCCTATTTTCGTTGTTCCTCAAAGCCAGCGTTTTCCTTTAATTCGGCCACCTTTTTTTGTTGTTCGACATATGGTTTGTAATCGGCATTTTGGTTTCATTTTATTTGATACTGAATGGGATCGTAGTCGTAACCGAGACAGCGCTATCCGTGATAGAGGCAGTGTACGAGGGAGGATCAGTCGTACCAGAGCCCCGAGAGTGGCTACAGTGCAACCGGCAGTAACGAAGAGGAAGAAAAGTAGGAAATTATAGATAATGATTCCGAATCGGAAAGTACCTAAGATATGAACGCTAACTTCATCTTCTGCGATGGCAGCAAAAGAAAACGAAAGCCAGAGTGCAGAATGGGTACAATGCTGAAGACGGCAAATGTGGGCTCATAGTGATTGTGTCGGACCAGAAGGTTATTATTACGTCTGTGATTTCTGCTGTTAAATAAATAAAATAATGCAAACGTAGAGTGTCCTTCTGCAAGAATTAAAATTTAATTATTTTGATTTGTTAATTTTTAATCTTTTAGAGCGGATATTGTATCAGGTCGTTGCATATCAAATGTCGGATTGCAGAGGTCATTTTTAATGGCCCTCTAGAAAGGACACCTTAACACGTGCTATTCGAAATAACCCCCATTGCAATCCAAACATTGTTGCCAACGTTTTGGCAGCTTCTCGAGCCCTCTCCGATAGAATCCATGGTCACGGGACTCAATAAATTCCCGGAATGCGTTTTCGACGTCTGCTTGGGTTAAGAATGTTTTCCTCCAGAGAAAATTGTCCAGGCTCTGGAAAAGGTTGTAGCTGAAAGGGGAGAGATCCGGAGTGTCGGGGGTGGGGGGGGGGCACAGAAAGCACGCCCCGCACCCGGGGGGGCCAAGGGGGGTCGACGACCAACCCATTATGGAAAAAGGTCCGATTCAGTGGAATTTTTGAAAATCGACCCTCCCAAGATAACATCCTGGCTACGGCCCTGGAAGCACCTCGTAGCCCAGAGCCTGGAGCGCCTGCACGGTAGTTCTTGAAATGTGCGGACGCGCGTTGTCGTGCAGCAGAAAAACGCCTTTGCGATGCTGACAGTTTTGTGTGCATACGATGCAGTTCACGACAGTAGGTCGCACCGGTGATCGTTTTCCCCTGCTGCAGTAAGCTGTAATGCACTACACCACGGTTGTTCCACCAAACTGTAACCATAAGTTCCTGGGGTGCAACGGGGGTTAGGGAACTGTCGCGGGGGTTCATCAGCATCCAGCCACTGTGCTGACCGTTTCCTAGCGTCGTATAGGAGCCACTTCTCGTCGCAGGTGACAATGCGATCAAGAATCCCCGCTTCTTCATGGCGCAAAAGCAATTCCGTACACACCTCCAGCCGACGCTCTTTTTGGTTTTCCGTAAGTTCATGTGGGACCCATTGTGCTGCTTTTTCACCTTGACGCTGAAACAGCTTGATCCCCTGCAAGGTCCCGAACAGTTTTTGACGGGTCCTCTTCCACAGATCGCTTCAGATTAGCGTCATTCAACACGTTGGGTGGTCTGCCGCGTGGCTCATTTGCCAGGTCCGTCACTCCCGCCAGGAATTTTCGGAACCAACGTTGGACAGTACGTTCGTTTATGTTGCCTACACCGAATACCTTATTTGGTGTTTCGAGAGGCGTTGGATGCAGTGTGATTCAACCTGAACTCGTAATGCATTATCACACGTAATTCGTATGAAGCCATGACTATCTTCGCTTGGGTTCAAACGCTATTAAATATCATCGCAGACATGCAAATTTCAGGCAGCTGGTCGCTGATAGGTTTATCTCTGGTAATGTACCACTTTGTTATGGGTACTTGCTACTAAACGTGGAAACAGTGCTGAAGCGCGGAACCCACCTCGAAATCCGACATTTGATTTTCACTAGTTCAGAGAAAACTCATGTAAGTTTCATTCGTAGAAAAGTGCTTATGTGATCGGTTTGTCCAGCTGTCCGTCCGTAGACAATTCCCACAATGCATTGCGTTGCAATAGAGTGCATTTATTGAATTGCTGGAAGACACGAATTATCCTTGCATTGGGGTAAACGCGTACTGAGCACATCGGTTCGGCTCTGCGCGTGCTTTAAACGTTAATGAGATGGTGCGTGTGCAGGATGCTCACGGCCGTCTATATCTATCAGGCCTGACAACTGAGGATTGATGACGTCATGCTAGAGGTCGGTTGCCATGGGAACTCCCGTCTCAACGGCAATACTTTTAACATTGAAATACTTTAATTGATGACAAATTATCTTTAATCAAACTAAACGAATATTCCAGTAATATGAAAAAAATTATCTCCTTCGTCAAAATGAGAGGCAGACCACCTCATGCCTCACCGACCTCTAGCATGACGTCAGTTGTCAGGCCTGGAGATATAGTACGGCCGTGGGATGCTCGTGAATGACGATTATTGAAAGGGCAGAACGGTCTCTAAATCAAAAGAATTTTATTATTCGTAGAGAGCTTATTATTTATTACGATAACTTGAAAACGAATTAACTTTTTCGCACCCTGTTTTCACCAATCCATTAATATGGGACAGAGGACGAACAAGTACGAACGTGAGATAGCACTAATGGTACCATTATGATACCCCCTTAAAAATTTCCTATAACCATATTTGGCATGTAATATATCAAATCGTCAAGACGTCTCATGAATGAATATATAAGAGTAACTAGTGATAGATATTGGTCTAGTGGCACGTGTACGTGTAGGAATTTCTCATGAATGAATATAACGCGTAAATAATGATTGCGTGAATTGTTTAGTAGTACGTGTTTTAATGGTACCAAATGCTACCTTTGGAACTTTCAATGCTAAGATATGGCATGTAATATATCAACCAATCCTTACGAGTTGTTAGACCTATTGTCATCCAATAGCTTATTTGTATCAAGAACATACTGTTATTAGGCTTAATAGTATCTAATACTAAATACCGTGCTAATTAGTAGTAGTTAATAGCTTGCTTCAATAGTAGATGATAACGTAGAAACACTTTAGTAATTGATTATGAAAAAATAGATACTTACACATAACGCTTCAGCAATTGGGGCTCACTTCGTTTAACAATATGTGGGAATGCCTACAAATTAAAAGAATTTTTATTTGTTCAAATATATAAAGAATAACTTCACTTTCCATTTAACCTTTCGCCGGCCAGGTGGCCGAGAGGGCTAGGGCGTAGGCTTTCTAATTCTCGAGTCCACCTGCTCGTGGGTTCGAATCCCGCCGTGGGCATGGATGCTTGTGTTTGTCCCGGACTGCGTACAGATATAACTTGTGTAAAAGGTGCAAAATGACCTTAGTAGTCGACGCCAAAATTTCTAATAAACCAAACAACCATTTAACCTTTCAGTTCTTCAAGTTTATTCGTTTAAATTCTCTCTATACATTCAAGTTTACTTAAATAGCAATTTACAATTTAGTTTTCATATTTATAGTAATTTAGTTACTTAAATAGGATTCACGGGGAGGCCGTGGCCTGCTCTGCTGGGCTTTCACTAGACACACTTCTGTGAAGTTAAGCAACATCAGGCACAGCTGGTCACTGGATGGGCGACCATCAGTGAAACAATCTTCACCCCCCCCCCCCCGGCTACTGCGACCATCATTCAGCAGTCGTCGATCCAGGGGGTCTAGGCTGAGCTCATCGACAAGCAGTCGACTGTCGACAAGTGTCGATGGTCACGTGATTAATGACGCATTTGTCGATTCGAGCTAGCATGAACACGACTTGTCTACAGTGTACAGACTCTACACCGTCGATTTTTTAGTGTAGACTTTGACCATCGACAACTGCCTTATTCTTGTCTACAATTCAAGAGCAGTCGACTATGCACTTGGCGATCGTTATTTCAGAATTTAGCAACAGATTTCTTATTAAAATCTTTTTTCCTTCGTTTCCGGCCTGCAGGCTAAATACACATAGCTCAAGAATACACATTTTCTAAAAATATTAACAAAAACTTGTTTAAAAATATTTACATACATGAAGTACTCTCTTGTGCTACGAAACTTGAACTGTGAAAATAATAATATAATGTGTCTACAGGTATCTGTTTATATATGTATTTATGTGTATACATGGATAAACGTGTAAATTTATGTGTAAACGTGTGTAAACATGTGTATATCAGTGTATATCATCTAGCCATACGTGTGTAAACTTGTGTATAAATGTGTAATATGCCGCTTATCGACGGTTAGATTTTGTCGAGATCGTCAGCTTGTCGATGAGTTCAGCCTAGACCCCCAGGTCCATCCAGGGATCCAACTCGACGGCCTCTGGCCATACAAGTCCTGGATGGACGCATTGGATCCCAATATTAGATATATTTTCTCTGAAGTGTTTTAAAATATTGGTTAATTCTATATATATCCATGTATGTATAGTGCTACAACACGAAAATGTGCTCCCTTTATCCGCTTGGGCGGTAAAATCATTCTTGTTAATTACTAATTTCAATGTTTTAACTATTGAATGTGATATTCTTTTTTATTCTTGAGTTTTAAATGTATATATTTGTCCATACATTTAACCCCCCCCCCCCGCCCCCTTGGGAGCCATAATATCTACACTTGACCTCATCTGTTTTAGTTTTTTGGACTGGCAACAAAAAACACAATTATTCAAAATTTTAAGCATTTATTTATTTCTAAATATGGTACTTCATGCCAACATAATACCACACTGGCTATAGTGCCTGGTTTTAGGATAACTTAATTTTTTATTACTAAAAATAAAAGGTGGGGGGAGGGCATTACCACCTTTTCCTCTAATATTTACCTAAGAAAGTCATAATATTAAAAGAATGAAAAAACTATAATAATAAATATATTTTAGCGGCCTCATAGACATATTAGAAGATCCTGTATCTTAATCGACAATCTGCGAGTATCTTTCCAGGATTCTTAAAAACAAGGCCAGGAGCCTAGTTGCACTTTATAAGCAATTTATAGGATAAAATGGATTGGAAATAATAAAATCTGGTGAAATTAGCAAAATGAATTAAATACAAGCAAAATTTAATTCCATTTCACTACCTTAACAATAACTTTTGAATTTAAATGGTAAATATTTCAAAGGCGTTTAATGACTGTACTACGCTAATTAAACCTCCAATGCATCCGAAAAGGCAGCCATATTACGGGAAAGAATTTTAAGCGATAAATTATAATTGATGGGGACCGTGTTCCAGTCTGTTGTTAAATAATTTACACACTACGCTATTTAATTGACTCCCGTACACTTAATCGAATAGTCTATGAGATTTTTAAAATTCAGGTAAACTCGTTCCGTTTTCACAAGCAGACGCCCAAGGAAAAGGTGACAATTCGTTGCAGCAGTGATTCGGTTAATATGCTTTTTCTGTTTTTCATGTAAATATTAAAATAGGAAAATTTAAATAGTGCTTGGAAGCTATCGGCTCTGGGTTCATTTATTAACTAAGTGAAAACAGCAAACGGAAATGAAAAGTGCGATTGTAGTAGCCTACACAACAGGCGGTTAATTAAACATTGATTAAATTCTCCATTACTCAATTTCAGCGGAATTACAGCATTAAAATCGCTCTAATTAAGCGAAGTCGATTGCCATTCGTTTCGGTCGCTAATTATAAAACCCCGGTCGCCCTCTTGCCTCCATTACAACCAAATAATTGGCTCAACAAGCCTCCAAACGTCGGTGTGCATTTCACCATTCTAAATAAATACTCGAAAGGCCTTTGGGTGCTAAACTCTTGTCGGGTCTTGCATGTTTCTCGAGTCTTAGATTGTTAATTGACATTTTCATGGTTCCGCCAAACGAGCCGAACCCAGTATCCCCGAAAACATTTCCACAATAAGCTCGGCGCATTGACACGACCTTTAACATAACTTTGTGTTACTCTGCGCAAAGTCAATGTCGCTATTAGCTTCGCGTAGGCCAGAATGTGCAATGTTTCTTGTTTCTCGGGGCTACTTTAATTCGAGTTTCTCGGTTCAGGTTTCATTAGAGGGTAAAATGTGGCCCAGAAGAGGAAAGAAACGAGGGATGATGAGGAGATCCATTACAAAACGGACACACATGAACGCAACCTACCCTCTCCTATCTTTCCCTCTTTTCTTAAACTCCCTTTCCCCACCGTAAGCTGTTAATCTGGAACTGCGTCAGTCAAGTAGAAATTAGGAAACGAGTACGGCATTTAACTTTTTAATTAAATTAAATAGAGCGTTCGCAAGCAATGTTGCCAAGGGCAACCATCGCCAATTTAGCTTCGAGTCGTATTATGTTGCGACGCTAGATCTCCTTAGTTAGACCTCTTTGAAATAATTTAATGATAAAGAAATAAGCCCATTATTTATCCATGAAAAACTTTACGAAATATTTGGACTGAGGTACTAACGCAACGAAAGGAACGGAAAAAATAATCCTGAGAAGAATTACCGATCTGAAGACATTTATTGGGACTAAAAAATTAATTTATTAGAAAATATCTCATTAAATAAACACTGCAATCAGTTAAAACAAAATCAAATTATGCTGTGAATGAATAATCAACTTTTAATATGCGTGTTTGGGAAAGGTACAAGTATTTCGTTTTAGTAAAACGTATAAATGAGATCATTCATAAAGATTATTCATTTAAATATTGCTGACATTCTTCTTTAATTTTGAAAAAAGAAACAAATGAAAAATTTTAATTTATAAAAAAAAAATACTTTCTCGTTAAGTTTACCAGCAACTTCTAAAAGTTCCTTTATCAAACTACCGATAATATTTACTGTTTTAATTGAAAGAAATACATAGAAAGGTAACGATTCCCTCGAATTTAAATATAGTATAATATTAGGATAAATAAACTAAAGTTCTCTAGCGTTAAATTTCACAGATTCAGTTTAACTCTTTCAATGTCAAAAGTTGGTAATAAATTCTTATAATCTAAAATCACTACAGAAAATCATTATTTTCAATATTTCCCACAGATTACTTATTAAACAGAACCAGCAAATGATAACGTCCTAGGGAAAACAAAAACAAGGCTAACGAGAAAGACAGGCCCCAGAGCTGAAAAGTCACATGACCAATTTGGGGGAATATACAATGACCTTCATTGTTTCCATCTTAGATTTTAACAATCAGTGTTTTACGTTTGTTAAAAACAATGAAAATCACATTGTTGATTCGCGTACCTTTCAACTGCCTTACGTCACCTTGGAACGAGGGCTTGTATACCTGCACGGTAAAAGTCTCGACTAGCACGTTTACGCCACTGTTTAGCAAACAGACAAAGAGACAGACAATGGAGCGGCATCACGCAATTCACCGAAGAAAAAAAATTCAAAACTGTGCCTTCGGTGGGAAAAGTTATGGCAGCTGTGTTTTTCGATTCAGAAGGACTCTTGCTTGTGGACATCACGCCACACTGAACCACCATTAATTCTGACGCGTATGTGGCCATCACATCGGGAGAAGCAGGATGCTCTGCTACTGCACGACAACGCACGGCCACATATCAGTCACAAAACCAGAGAGGAGATCAGAAAACTTGGATGGAGAACACTGAATCACCCGCCTTATAGTCCTGATGTGGCACCATGCGACTCCCATCCCTTCCCGACTACTGAAGGAATCCCTTCGCGGACGCCACGTTTTACCGTGCAGGTATACACGCCCTCGTTCCAATGTGGCATAAGGCAGTTGAAAGGGACGGGGAATATGTGGAAAAATGACATGATGTTCCTAAAGGATGTATCTTTGACTCCATAAGTTGTAAGGGCGTAGAATAAAATATAAATTATTAAAAAATTATTGTTCACTACTTTTGGAGTAACCCTCGTACTAAAATATAACTATACTAAATTATCGTTTTAATAAAAACCAACTTTCCACCAGATAATTTAATAATAATTTACACACAAAATGCTTTATTTAACATCAAAATACACATAGGAAACAATATTTCCAAATAGCGCCCCCGCAGCAGCCTAGGACATTGCTACAAACGATGACGTCATCCAGTTTTCAGTACTTTTACACTGATTGTCGCATCTGCGAATAAGTAATCTGTGCTACGATCTAAACCGATAGGCCTAAAAAAAATTTCCCACCATTCAATTTGTTTGTAATTATTTCTTTATATTACTATGTTGTCTATTACGTATAAAGTGGCATTTTAGCTTGCTTTAGAACTTCAGAAGTATGTTGAACATTGTGGCATTTTTTCTGAAAAACTTCTTACAGCACACGATTGTAAACAGCCTCTGATTTCGGAATTATTTTCTCTTGTTTTACTGAACACGCTCTTTTATGTTGCATTACTGTGTGGTAAAGTCATGGCTATCTGCATCACTGTACCTAATTTTTCATACTTCGTTTTGCCGTCCACTTGATGTCGATTATGAACGCTTTTTATACTGTCGGTAGACATCTTAGCGAAAACTAAAAAATGCGTACACGTAGTACCGTGAACACGGGATAAAAACTGCGGAGTATGCTGTCTATTTCTATGACTGGACGCTGTGCTGCCCTAATATTTGATGGCACCAACGTATACACTACTCAATGTTCCTGAAAAAATTCACTAGTGAACACCTCTGTATTCAGTTATTTGTCTACGGAGCTTCTTGTACATCCTCGATTCTGAAACATTGTAACTTTAAGCAGTTTTTTTTGAAGGTTAAT
Source organism: Rhysida immarginata (assembly GCA_023313115.1). Taxonomy (NCBI): domain Eukaryota; kingdom Metazoa; phylum Arthropoda; class Chilopoda; order Scolopendromorpha; family Scolopendridae; genus Rhysida; species Rhysida immarginata. The sequence goes on from JAHWFO010001925.1 coordinate 1,589,577, forward strand.
AATTGATCTTATTAATTACTAACTAATGATTATTAACAGATTACGGATTATTATTAGAGTGTGTGCTTTAGTTTTGATTATTACGTCCAATCTGAGTGTGAGAATCCAGCACAGAAAGTGGAAATACACTATCTACCAAAGAGTAATTGGGCACCCATTCTCCTCCTTCAGGTCCCATTACACGATTCGGGTGTTGGCGACCAAAATGCGCCACGCCTGTCGATCGAGACATTGATGAAGATTCTGTCCGGTCGACAAGCCAGTTGCCTCCTTGATGTCATCCATCCAGCTTCTCCGGGGCCTTCCTCTACTTCGCTTTCCTTCTACCTTGCTTGCCTTACGGGGACCGCATAGTTTGTGCTGTCTCGTTTTACATGACCCAAGAATCGGATTTTCCTCCGCAATACAGTGTTTAACAACTGCCGATTTGTATTTCATCTTGCCAGTACGTCCGCGTTGGTGACCCTTTCTGCCCAGCATCCTTCTGAGAAACCACATTTCAGTTGCTTCAAGGAGTTTCCTAGCGTCCCTTCCTACAGCCCATGTTTCGTACGAGTAAAGCAATACCGGCCATATATAGCACTTCAGCGCTCTTATTCTCAGGTCCAGTTTCAACTTCCTGTCACATAGGATGTTTCTCATTTCCAGAAACTTTTGTTTTGTCATGGCGATTTGCTTTTTAATCTCGCCCAGTTGGTCATTATTTGCATAGAACTGTCTTCCCAAATAACCGAAGGAATCTCGTTGTTGCAGAACACAACGTGCATAGAGGGCTGGCTAGCGCTGCTAACTATCATAACCTCTGTCTTTTTCGTGCTTATATTGACGCCATAATCTCGACTTTCGGTGTCAAGCACCGTCAGCAGGCTTTGCAGTTGTTGCTCGGACGACGCAAATAGGACACAGTCATCTGAATATCTCAACTTATTTATGTTACGGCCGTTGATGACTACCCCTTCCTTCCTTTCTTCAACAGCTCTTCAGCATTGGTGTTACATAGAAGAGGTCTTAGTCCGCATCCCTGTCTAACTCTACGTTTGATGTGGATTCAGTCTGTGTATTTCCGAGTGTCGATGCGAACCTTGGCTCGTTGGTTATAATACGCGTGTTTAAACAGCGGCAGCTCCTTCTTTCCGATGTTGTGTTCTTCTAAAATCTTAAATAGTTTGTCGTTCTTGACTCTATCAAATGCTTTTTCGTAATCTACGAAATACAGGTACACTATTCTATTCACATCGAGAGACCGCTCGAGGAGCTGCCCGAGTGCAAATATTGCTTCTCTTGTGCCTCGTCCTTCCCTGAAGCCAAACTGCGTATCACTTATGGTGGCATCCAAGGTGTTGCTAATCCTATTTAAGATAACCTTCAAAAACATATTTGCAATGTGGTTCAAGAGGCTGAGCGTCCTATGTTGGTTGCAGTCTTGCGTTCCTGCTTTCTTAGGTATAGGGACCGTAATGGCTTCGTTCATCTCTGTTGGGAATTTTCCTTCCCTATAAATTACGTTGAAGAATCGCAATATGCATTCTATGCCGATGTCATCCAGGCACTTAAGGTATTCTATAGGGATTCCATCGGTGCCGAACGATTTGCCATTTTGCATCGATTTTACAGCCCCCTCCACTTTTCCACTCAAGATTTCGTGGCCCAGTACATTTCCCTCGGGTTCTGTCTGGTCATCGCTCCTTTCCATATCCTCAGAGGTTTCGAATGTAGGTCTGCCAAACCTCTTTTCGCTCTTCAACATCCATTGTTACTTGTCCTTTACTGTTTCGAATAGCCCTGGAGTTCTGTCACCGCTTTCCGCTCATTTCACGGATCCTCTTATGAAGCGTTAGGACCTTATACTCTCGGTCGAGTTGCTCCATCTCCTCGCAGTTTCTTTCAAGCCACAAGCTTTTTGCATCATTTGTCTTGCTATTGATGATTTTATCAAGTCGATTATATTCTTGTTTGTTATACTTTGCTTCACGGCGCTTCTCCATAAGGTCCAGTATACTGTACGTCATCCATGCTTCTCGAGCTATGTAACTGCGGTCTGGCAATACGGCATTAACAGTTTCTACCAGGGACTCTTTGATCTTGTTGAGGAGGTCCGTAGAAGTTGTCTCGTTCAAAATATTCTTCTCCACCGCTCGTATATTGAATTCATTGGCAAAAGCAGCCTGTGTTGCTTTTTCGCCTGTCAGTGCGCCAACGTCCATTTTCTTGCTCTCCTGTCGTTTTTTAACCTTTTTCAATTTGATCTTAAGTGTTACCATGACAGGCACATGATCCGAACAACAGTCCGCGCCAGGTCTCGTTTTTTGCGGACAGTGATCTTTTAAATCTATCGTTAATGAACACGTAATCAATCTGATTGCGTACCATGTGGCCGTCACAATCTGATGGCGAAGTCCATGTGTACAGCCGCTTGGGGTGTTGTTCAAACCAGGTATTAGTGATGATAAACTGGCTTTATTAGCAGAATTCCACTAACCGGTTCCCTCGGTTGTTTTTCTCTCCAAGTCCGTGTGGGCCTACATGTGGATCGCTTCTCCCCGCGCCAATTTTAGCATTGAAATCTCCTAAAACCACAGTATAGAGGACCCTGCTACATATGGGCCTCCGCAGCAGACGGATGGTCACCGCACCCATGCTGACGAAGGTTCATCGCCAAAAACGACTTCAATTTGCCCAACAGTACAGAAACTGGACCACTTCTGACTGCAAAAAGGTTGCCTTCTCCGATGAGTCACAATTTCTGCTCCACAGAAATGACAGCCGTTGGCGGGTGAGGCGAGATACCGAGAACAAGCATCCTGCAACCATTGTTGGAGGAATCCAAGCTGGTGGCGGCATCATCATGATGGGGGAGTGTTCTCATGGCATTGTCTGGGCCCACTGATACCTGTGGAAGGCACTCAACCGATTCGGTATTTATCCATAATTGCAGATCAAGTACACCCATATATGGCGACTGTCTTCCCAGAGGGGGATGGCACGTTCCAGCAAGACAATACATGTCATACGGCTGCAATTGTTCGGGAGTTGTTTGAGGAACACGACCTAGAGTTCCAAGTACTACCCTGGTCCCCTAATTCCCCAGAACTCAACCAATCGAGAACTTTTGGGATCATCTCGATCGTCATGTGCTTGCTATGGAACAACCACCGCGTACCCTTCAGCAGCTATCGGATGCTTTACAGTCTGCATGGCAACAGGCTACCAGTAGAAACCTACCAGAATCTTATTGACTCACTCCCACGCTATCTAGTTGCTGTCCGTGCCGCTAAGGGCGGTTATTCAGGATATTAGCTGGTGGTCATAATAATGTGACTCACTCTGTATAATGTATGAAGGAAGGAATGAATTTAGAAAGGACAGGAGTTATTACATACTGAAGGCAAATTACGGAAGAGGAATATGATTGCATGAAATGTGCACTACGATTTTATTACATATGGCAGCTAATCATCAAATTTGTGTCTAGCGAGTCTAAAAATGAAATGATGCGTATTTTATGGGCCTAATTGAAAGATAACGCCTAAGATGGAAAACTCTGAACAATCCACTTCTTCATCCAAGCATTTTGCAATGATTGGCTCAAATTGAATTGAGACACGTCGTAAGGCGTTGCTTGGTCTACACGCTTAATTAATCTATCAACCAAAGAATACCAACGCATGGATATGAAAGACAAGCAAAATCAAGAGGGAGGGACATAAAAGCAATATTTGAGAGAATAAATTTAATGGCCGACGCCTTTCGAAATTTCTTCATAATACACAGTGTTTGTAAACGATTGCATTGCTTTCGTGAATTTCTTGCAACAGTTCTGTTACCATTGCGGTGATAAACCTTTCGTTATGTAAGAAGAGCATTTCTTTAAGTTTAGTTACAATTGCCCTCCATCTAAAAATATAAAATTTATGGTCCGCTTTTCTTTGTGGAAGAAACTGTGACCAGGGTACATCTTTCTGGACATGCTTGAAAACTACCTCATATCACAGCTGCAAATTTCATCTTTCAACAGGACATTTCCACCGCCATGGTGGCTCGTTAAACACCATCCGCTGATTTGAGATTTTGTCAAACTGCTGAAATCATGTTTAAACACCCTGCAGAATTCCCCAAGATTTAATGATCAAAATTTATAAACACACTAAGTCAATCCCAAAGAAAACTTTTCATCATTCTTTTAACTATCTGGAAGCTGTATTATCTTGTAAGGTTATGCACGACATGCTTATTAAAAACACCCAGAGCTGCAGAATGTAGTTAAATATGAATGAAATTTAAATATATAAGGAGAACTATGAATACTAGTAGCTTCAAAAGGTTCCCGGAATTAATTTTTATTTCTGCAGACAGAAATAATTCAAACATTTAAACAACATTTCCTTCAAAATACGGTCCTTGGGCAGTAACATTTCTGCCAACGTCTGTACATTGCTTGGAAACACTGCGAAGCCAGTTTGCGGAACGGTGCGAAGTGCGGATATCGCAGCAGCTTTTGTCTCTACACTTTTGGCGTCTGTCTTCTCGCACGATGTTGCTCACAAGATTAATTGAAGTTGATGGACAGCCACTCCGATGGTCATCTTTATATCACGATGCCGGGAACTTTTTGAAGCTACTAGTATAAATTTGGCAGTTTACAAATTGACATGTGTTCAAAGTGAGAAAATTTAAAATTTAACTTAAATCTGCGACCCCAAAGCGAATAGCAACTGCGGAATTGTTACTACCAGATGCTTCGTATGCTAGATGTGCACAAAACTTTTTTTGATAGATTATTGATAATTAAAAATTAGTGATAGGTATTAGACAATATTATTTACCTTGCCCTTCTATCACCAAATTTAAGCGGTTAACGATATTGAAAACGGCAGATAGCAGCACTGGCTGTGAGATCAGAGGTATCTCCGTTTTGATGGAGTCTTTCAGGTCACAGTTGTTGGTCTGATAAGATATCCCCATAACCAATAGTCACAGAGATTAGTTTCTGGGGATGGAGGAGGCCAAATTGGAACATTTCGTGGCCAACCAAAATAAGAAATAAGTTGAGAGCACAATAATACGCATACACACTGCTTTAACAATGGAGTCTTTGTATGGTTATACTGTACGTGCTCAAATATAATCGGAGAAAAACATCTTTCGCCAGTTGGTTGCTGTCCAGTTGCGATACAGTATAAACAGAAAGCAAAAAAATGTTTTACAGGGATGATTAAGTGTGGCGGTGTGCCCAATATGTCTCCTTGCCTGAAATAAGGAATAACATGATCCTGTAAAATCCGTAGGCAGCAGGCACCCATGATCGTCACCGTTACCAAAAGACCATCGGTCCAATGCGCAACCCATTTCTGTTTCTTAGCTATATATTCTAGCGGCCAAAAAAACTAATTTGCATATTTTCGCATTATACGAGGTGTGTACAAAAAGTATCGGACCTTTATTTTTCCTGCCTAAACGAATGAACAGTTGGTCACGTACGCAGATCTCGTGAGTTGCCGCCTGGTATCGTGTGTGAGTACAATGCACGCCTGTCGGTTTTTCGATTTTCTCGAAAGGTGAAACCATCAACAAAGAGACCAAACCATCTGACGGTACTTCGTCGCCTTCGTGATGCTGTACGACGGAAACGACCCAACCTTTGGGCAACAGGAACTTGTTCGCTCCATCACTTGTTCGCCCATTCATAGCATCCGATTCAGAAGTTCCTGGCCAAACACAGTCGTCAGCATCCTTACTCCCTGACATGGCTCCATGCGACTTTTGGCTATTTCCCCAAGTTCAAAACGCCACTGAAAGAAAGATTTCAATCACGAGAAGATATTATGCAGAAAACGACGGCGGAGCTGTCTGCCATTCCTAAAAAGGCCTTCCATAGATGCTTCCAACAATGGCGGGAGCAGTAGGAGAGGTGTGCATGAATACTTTGAAGGAGATTGTTTAAATAACTATAAATATACAGGTGAATAACTTTAGTTTTCCCGGCCAAAGTTCCGATACTTTTTGTACAAACCTCGTACAAATATGAACATGTTAAAATGTCATTATAATGTGTTCATTATAAAACCATTATCAGCTCTCAGAATAAGTAAGTTATTTTTGAGCCACCGTGCACATTATTTTCAAATTATTTTCTAATAAATGCTTGATTATCAAATTGCCTCAAATTGACCAGGAGTTTAAGAAGCGCTGCTTTATAACATCAATTTGTAGCGGTCAAAGACTCCGCATTTAAGTGAATGTTTCAGAAGTGAAAAGTAAAACCTCATTTGGAGTCTTCATTTTCCTTGTAAAAATGCACTTTGAAAATTTTTAAAAACGTATAATTTAATAATAGTAACAAACAAACTAAGAAGAGAAACCACAATTCCACAAATGAGATTTTTAATCTGGAGGCACAGATGGACATTTCGAAGACCCTGTCCTCTTCATCAGCCTTTGACACGCTGATGAAGAGGACAGGCTCTTCGAAATGTACATCTGTGGCTCCAGATTGAAAATCCGATTTGTGGAAATGTGGTTTCTCTTCTTAGTTTGTTTGTTACTACCGTTGGTCCATTACGCTATTAGTACTATCAACTGAATTTAATACTTAAAATATTTGTTGACACACTTTTGAGGCCCTGATGTGACGATAACGTTTAATGTCGCATACTAACCAGCAAATTATTATTCCAAGTCATATTCAAACATAAAATCAAAGAAGATGAAAGAGGGAATTGGAAACAAAACACAGGAGAAGAAGACTTCTATATAAAAGTTAACAGAAATCGTGCAAACTGGTCTCGTTGTGACGTCTAGTGGCATGAATTGCATGTAAATTACTGATTTTAAATCTTTAGAGGTTGTTGTACAAACGAAAATCTGAAATTTCGAAAAACCATTTACCCGCAAAATTAATCAAGTTAGTTTCGTATAATAAGCTTTTAGAAACAAACAACATCAAAATAGAATTTTAAAATATTAAATAAAAGTCGGATGCACAACGCACACTTCTTGAACATCGGGTGAAAATTAACCCCACCCGCAAAAAATCACCTTTGCTGAAAAACTAACAAAAAATAATGAGCCAAAAAAATTATCGGCTCGGGTTTTTATCATTCGTAGATTAAGTGTCACCAAAGACCGTAATCATCGGCATTTACATAAAAGCAATCGTTGTTCGAGATCCTCGCCTCTCCGTGGTTGACGAAGGCAATTAAGGGTTGTAATTCTAATTTTTTCCCCTTTCTTACTATCACATTCTGGGATTTCACAAAATTTACAAAATCAAGGAACGATCGGGAAAACGAGCCGCAAAACGAGATGCCAACATCTGATGTAATGAAAACGGAACGACTCTTCAATGAATACTAACGAACGGGGTGACGAACACTTTCCCCTCCACGACCACAACCTTGTCGCTCTTTTTGAAATCTCAGACCCTTATCTACCTTATTTTTTTTCCCAAAGTATTCCCAATTTCACTACATTAGCATCAATTACGTGGCGCAACAATTTCTAATAATTTTAAAAAACAAAATTTTAGTCAAACACGGCTTAAAGATACACTGCCTGGTCAATGAATTAGAAACATGTCATAAAATATGTAAATATAAATGCTACGGGTCTTAAATACAAAGCATGCAAAAAAAGAGTCACGTGAGTTGCACACGGTATCTCTAATCGTATCAGCAGTTGTATAGAATGGGAAAAATGAAAGACCTGTTTGAGTTCTAAAAAGGCGTTATTGAGAGAGCCCGGCTGACAGGTGCCTCGATAACTGAAATCCGTGTGTCGAAAGGCGATATCTCTAAAGTATTTAATTCGTGGAAGCAGAACCCGCAATGTTTGCCACAACGTCTACAGTGTGGATCGCAAGTAATCACGCGGAGCCACTTCGGAAGGCTTGTGAAGCGAAAACGATGATCTACTCTGCAAAAATTGACGGAAAAACTTTAGTGAAGGTTCGTCCCAACCCATATTCACTAGAACAATGGGCAGGGAATTGAAGAAAATAGGTATGGCGCGCCTGTGCGGAAACCTCTCAGAAAAGTTCGCCTGCAGTGGTGTAAAGAGCGGCATGTCTAGTCAACAGATGACTGGAAAAGGGTAATCTGGTCGGACGAGGCACGCTACACATTCTGTACCGCTACTACATGAGAGTGTGGCGGCAGACTCATGAAGTAATAGACCTCCCTGCCTGAAGGCTCTGGCAGGAGTGTTATGTTACGTGTTATGTAGGTATATGGTATGTTTTGTTGGTTCGGTACGAGCCCCCTGATATTCCTTGAAGTTCGGGTGACAGCCAAGGAGTATCTGAATTGTTTTGCCCATCAAATCCATCCTGAGAAGTTGTACTCTCTCCCTGGTCGTGACAGATCTTTCGTGAATCGCAATGCTACGGTTCAGTATTGGTTTTCTAAGCATGTGAGTGACTTCCACCACTACAGGTCCGGATCTTAACTCAATGGAGCATGCTGGGATTTGTTAGAGAGACGCATCCGTCAACATTATCCTCTTCCGTTAACTTTACAAGGGCTGAAGGTTTCTTTGATGAATACACTGGAGCACACTGGTAACATGCAAACGGAGGCCTTACATGATGTTTCTATTTCATTGGCCTGGCAGTGTTATATAAAATTGATCAACTAGATAATAAGAATAAAACGATCTAACTGGAAAATTTGGTTTAAAGCAGTTCCAAATATACGTTATATAGACAGACGGGCGGTCATATCAGTGACAAATATAGCGTTTTTGTTAACATTTTTTCTTTGTTTCCCAATAAAATGAGTTCTAAAATGAGAGTAAAGACGAGGGCCATTCCAAAAGCTTTGCATGCTCTAGGGTTTTAAAAATAAAATAAATTTACAGACCTTCAAAAGTAGTCTCAATTTTTCTATGGCTAACATTAGGGCAAGAAGCATTATTAAATGATAATAAATTGTTTCTTCAGTTTGGGTAAAAAGTAAAGCTGCTGGGTTCATATCAGATCTATATGGCGGATGAGGATTCGCTTCCCACCCACATTTATCTAGACTGATTACTGGTCTTCAGCTCTGATTGATTCAGTTTCATTTTTCATTTATAGACAGAGTTTTCCAGAACAGGTACAAAATTCATCAGCAAACTAAACACACGCATTACAGATTGAAACCTGGCTAACAGCTGGCGGGATAACGAGAGTGAGTGCATCATCCTCCAGGCTGTAAATGCAGTCTGCAAAATTTATGAAATGACTTTTACAAAATTTGTTTGGGGAAAATATACAAAATAATTCACTATTTAGTAAACTAAGTTAATTTACGTTGATTAATATGTCCTAAACACTTAAACTAAGTGCTTATCAATTTCAACGTTTATTTTAAAGCACGTCACTTTAATGAAGACTGAAGTACCACCGAAATAAACCTTTAATCCAGAGGTTCTTAAACGGTGTTCCCAAAATCAAAAACAATTGCTCACTTCATCATTTTTTATATTATATAAAGTTACATTTTGAATGTTGATTGATGACTGGTGTTCTGCGAATTTGTTATAAGTTTCTACCAATTTATTTTAGAATAAAAAAAATGTTCCAAGACTTTGAAGAGGTGAAGCATTATTTCTTTAAATAAAGATGTCTACATATTCAATGCAAGAGGTTACACTGAAATCTATTCGACAATAAACATACCTTACACTTGCTTAGTTCTTGGCTAAAATCCCCAAATATCGAATGAAACAGTCCAAAATTCTATCAACTAGAAACCAATTACTTGTCTAACAAATATCAATTTAATATTATACAGATGTAGAGCAATATTCCAACGATGACGAAAATCATGATAATAGACTATCACAAGAGAACTGTAATAACCATAAGCAACATGTTTCAGATCTCATAACCGGTTACGTTTATAATTTGCAATAAACGAACCAGAGTCATGTTAAGAGAATCATAGGCTTCCAGGCTTTCGTCATATTCTGAGGCCCTTACCTACTCAAATTGTAACACATATATTGGCGGTTAAACATAGTATGATCCCAAATTGTCAGGGTACGGATAAATATGGTCGGAGGACTTAGGAATTTGGCTTATACCGCCGAAATGATAGAATAATGAAATAGAATGCGGGAGTGGAAATACCGCTACTTTCTGTAAATCTAACTCTTGCTGCATGTTTCATTATTTTCTGCATAGAGGCAATGAAATTGTACAGGAATATCCTTAGCATAAATCATAAGTGGATTCAGATTAATTCAGATACTCGCAGCCGTCGAAAGCACACGCTTTGATGTTCGTAACTAATTTAAATAAAAGTTAGTTACGTCTTCCCAGCTCGTAATTTTGCACACCAACCATTTAAAATAAGTTTACTTTGCAGAATTTTTCCGTCCATTTTTCTAATTAATATCATTTACCTGATGTTTGGAGTTAGCTCCAGTTTAATTTCTTTATTTCTTATTGTGTAGGATATAATTATTGAAAATGCAAGATGAGAATGTCCTAAATTTAGTATTTATTTTGCTCCATTTTGAAAATTGGAATTAATGAAATAAATTCAATATTTAAATTGGATGATATAATATTAATTTTCAATATTTATGGAATGTATACTCAGCATTTTTGATGGAAAAGTTTGATGTTGTTCCTTGATGACTTACGTATAAGTAGAGTGGCGACAACTCGGAACGGATTTTGATTGGTTAATGCTCCGGACGCCATAGTTTTCCCAAAATAGCGTGCCGTTTGCATTACAGATATAGAAAAATTAATAGTTTTCGTTCCGTTTTACGTTTTATTGTTTCTTAATTTTTTCTAATAAAATTGCATTATTAAAGTTTAAAAGTTGTGGTTTTATTAGATCCGCTTTAAAATTAACGATTGAAGTGGCGAAGAGGGAAGGGAAAAAATATTTTCTCATAATAAAGTATTTATTGCTTTACTGTTGTTCATAAAAATTTGAATCTCACAAAATAAAGTGATTTTTTTAATGATATAATAAAAATATTTCAAGGAATGTTAAAAAATTTTTAATTTATATAAGTTTTTTAATTTCAAGGAATTTTTATTCAAGGGTCATTCGGGCCCAATTTTTAGCTTGAAAAATTTAAAACAAACCGTAAAATCAATAGTAAAAATAGCACTTAATAAATACAACATATGTAAGTCATGTAATTATATTTAAAGTGAGAAAAATTCTGGAAAAATGAAATTGAAATTTAAGTATTTTATAGATAGTTAGTAGCGTCAAAATTTATTTTTCAGTTATTTAATTGCATTTTTATTGTTATTTAAAGTGATCAACGAGGCCTGATGACGAGCTTAGTTGTTCACGCGAAAAGTTTTGCTAATTTTTTCGTCTCTTAACACCTAGACAAAACTATTATAATTTGGTTCATATTTTTTAATTTATTTGCAACTTTCAAATATGAGTTGACGTTAGAACAATTCCACGATTAAAAGAATGTAAAAGTGAATCTAGTTTTTTCCTAAAATTAATCATCGATAATTGAGAATTTTTTTCATCTTTTGCAATAAATGTCAAATTTTTATTTTTGTATAAATGTCAAGCGTGTATAGACTGCTAAATATAATCTCTTTGGTTATTGGCTTTCAGTTTCCCTTTTTTACTGAAAAGGTGAAAAAAAAATCAATTCTCGAACTTGCTATCAATGAAAATTAAAACGTTAATGTGCTTCTTTTTTTTTTTAACCTCCTTTATGTAATATACAAATAACAGCTTGGTAGGCTAACTAGCATTAGCCATCTTTACATTTCTTCTTAATAAGCTGGGAAAAACATGGCCGACGGTCCGAGTTGTCGCCACTCTCCTTACAGGCACCCTAGTTTTGTTGAGACACAAAGTCTGGCGTTGCCGTTGCTTCTAGGAAAGTGAATGTTGATTCTCTTGAAGATAGTTATACTGATGAGGTGGTATTGTCAATATACATTTACCAAAGCTAAAATGCTGTTAATTATCTTCCAAGACTTTTTTTGTAGACGACACTTTTGGTTGGTCCGCCAGGAGCATAGATGAAAAGGTTGTCTGGAGATCCAACGCGTGAGCATGCCACGTACAGTTGTCCATCTGAAAAGCACGAATTCTGCAAATTAACTTCCGCTATTTTTAATGACTGTCCTTGCGCTCTGTTGGTGGTCAAAGCAAATGCAAGCCGAACTAGAGTTGATGCGCTTGTATATCTTCAGGAGCTTCGTTTGCTGTAAAAGCTTCATGTCGAAAGCGGTCTTGCCCTTGTCTTTCTGCACGTTGTTCAAGTGTTTCTCTTTGTCTTGCTCTGTTCTTTTGCTGACGAATACTTCTTGCTTCTGCTCTCTCATTCTCTCTCGCTCTCTCTCACTCTCACTCTCTCTCTCTCATTCTTTGTAGAAGTTTTGCGTTGCACGCCTTGCAGCTGAGGTTCTCCTTCCAAGAGCACTTCCTCGTCAAGGCGTATTCACAAAATAACAAAGAAACTCGAATCCGAGGACACATTTTTCTTATGACTAATAATTCTGTAACACAGAACATTGCTTTGTTAATGTTCCTCTTCAAATTTCACCTTGTTGCAACAATTAAAGGTTTCTTATACTCTCCAACACGCAATTTTTGAGAAATCTATCTATATATGTAAAGAAGGATGTTTGTGGGTCTGTGGGTGGGTGGGTCTGTTTGTATGTTTTTTATACAAATCTACAGTTTTATTCCGATCTTGATGAAATTTCGCATACATGACCTTCAAAGCATGAGGAAGGTCACTGTCTACCTCAGATTTCGAAAAAATAATTATCGAAAAAAAATCGATATTCATGGTTATGGCAGGGCATATTAATGAGAAATATTGCATGACCAACAATGCAAGACAAAGTTTTTGCAACAATGGTATCAACACGCAATTCACAAACACTCTGCACGGACCAACAATATATATCTCATGACCAACAATGCAAATAAAAGTTTGTGCAACAATAGGTATCAACAATGGTTTCAACACGCAATTCACCAATAACAATGAGCACAGAATGATGATGTAATGTTAAAGCAATCTTTCCAAGAATTATAACAATGAACATAAAATGATTATGTAATATGGATAAGTTTCAATTTGTAACAATGCATAGAATTCCTGTTATTCAGGCTTTTCTTAGAAAAGAGAGTTCTTAGTACTTAACAATTTCTTGAAAATCTTTAAAAATGATCAGTAACTGGAGATAATGGAGAGTTAGCAGACTATTGAGAAAGAGTGGAAAGACGACAGAGGAAGCACTCCTTTAGCTCCGTGATGTATTGAGCAAATGGGAAGCAAGTAAATAGAAGAATCGGCGACCACTAGATTGCACAAAGCGATGAATGGCCAAGTTTTGCTTCAACACATCGAGAGAAGAGTGGAAATTGCAACAACACTATATATACATCTGAGGTAAGATTACGTGAGTAAGAAATTATTTAGACTAGCAGTGGCATACTTGGAGAGGTCCAGCCATTGTGAGCCTTTAAAAAGATTTTTTTCGAATTTTCATTAAGAATTTTTACTGTATTAATTCTAAGCATTTTCATGTGTTTATTTTTAAGATATTGCAAAATTTAATTTAATTTTTTGAGATTGTTCTGTTTACATTCAAGTGTAATTATCCCGGGCAACGCCGGGTACCTTTGCTAGTCCATTATAATGTAAATATAGATGTTCCTTTTTAAATTTCTTTAACTTTTCCTTAAGTTGTGGCTAAACAAAAAAAATCAACACTGATTCCAGATAACTCGACGAATACACAAGAAGAAAAAAACTTACAAGAAGAAAAAAACTTACAAGAAGAAAAAAACTTTAGAGGGAGAAAGAAACTTGAAGAAAAAAAAGCGAGGATTAAACGGAATAGAAATGATGACTTCATATCAGGTGTCGATAATAACTGAAAAATTATATAAATGAAAGAAAAAAATATTAAATCATCTGCGCCTGGATTCGAACTTGCGACCATCAGATCCAATGGCTTTTCACTCGTTTTGCGGGAACAGGTCACGGAAATCCATGGCAAAGTAGTGAAAAACCTTTGCCGGACTATGTTAAAGCATCATGAAAAATTTGACGCCCACTGGTCTCACGGTTGTAGAGATTATCGCAAATATACGCGCACACATACAGACAGGGACACATTAACTTTTATGGACACACTGAATCTCGATTGGCTTGCTCACTAATTAGTGAAAAACAACAATTAGCGTTCCTAGATGGAACTTCAGTACCGCTTTGTTGTTTGAAAACTACGAATAGTTGTCACTTTGAGATTTATTAAGATTAAAAACACTAGAGACCATTTTTTCCCCCACATTCAACGAAATTGCAGTTTAAATATCTCCATTTTTGTTGTAGCCATTTGAATTTTGAACTATGAACTTAGGGACAGAATTGGAGTCAGGAGATTTCTGTCGATTTTGACATCACAGCTATTATCTGAGGAGACCCAAGAGAGAAGTTGCGCTTTGGGTTTTTAACGTGCCATAAAGCAATTTAATTATAATCTCCTTTTGTGCATTAATAATCATTAATACCATACTCTAATAGGGTATTGAATAATTTACGAGGGAATAACATTTAGCATTCTCTACAATTAACTCTTCAATTGCCATAAAAGTTAAAAAGACTCGGTAGCTAACCCTAGCCTTGGAAGATAAACACTGTCGAACTTGTCTAATTAATAAATTATTAATGAAACATTTTATTCAGCGTATTTCTCTTATTGGTAACTCGGCAGCGACGAGTCCGCAGTACGGTTTCATCTCACCAGAGTGTAGCAGCTACAAAAGCAAAAGGAAAATCGATATTTCCAAATCGTTTCACTGAAATCTTCTGATTCTTCAGCAGGTTCTTTACTATGTAATAATCAGTTACTTTAGATTCAAGCAGCTTGCTTTAAATATTTAACTTGAGCGGAATCAACGTGATTAAATTGATGTCCTTCTCCTTCAATATTAAAGCGGGAAATCGACAATCAAGCTCTCTGCTAAGCAGCTGGAAGGCTATTTACACGATCCCAGATTTCCATTTACCTGATCCAAACTTGCCTCATGAATTAACTACGTTGAGAAATATTTAATCATTTTGAGATTCATTTGAAGTTAGCGATCCTACCTACAACATTAGCACATAGAGTATTCTAAATAATTAAATATAAACACAAACTACGTTTAATGAATAAATCTCAAGCGTTTTAATGGTACAATGATTAATCCCATTTTCATTTTTAAAGCAATTGCATATTAGATTGTAATCCTAATAAAAATTGAATCGTAGATTTGTATCTTAGCTTTTAAATTATACCAATTTGATAAATTTTTAATAATGGAAACGCCACAGAGCGAAAACCTTTTGCACGAAACCTTTAAGTAAGGAAGAGGGCCAATAACAGAAAGTACATCTGACAACGCTATCCTGAAGTTTAATGTTAGTAAACTGATATTTTCTTATATGAAACCGCATAAGAAATCAGTATTTCTGACATGTATGGTGTAATAGGCCTGATTTATTAGGCCGAATGTATTAAGTGAAATGAAATAGAACAATGTTTTGGAGCAGAAAGATGGTTTAACGATTTAAGAAACAGTTCACAAGTTTCTCGCAAGATGGCAATGCAATAATTCCTGGGATTTTCCATTCGCTTTCCATTTGAGGATCAACAGAAATTAGAGTTTACTAATATATCACGTAAATTAGAAGGCCAAAAGAGAAACAGCTGTCATAAGAAGAAATATTTCATTTTTTTTTTAATTCGTGAATTAGGGCCAGCGCTATACAGTAAACGGGGTAAGCATGAGAGGAAGGTAGCTAACATTTCAAATTTAAAATATTTTAAACAATGTAAAACTAATACGTCATGTACTAAAAAGAGGTTGCAGAAGGGCGCCGAACAAAACAGCGCCAGATCTGTCGTGAATAAACTTCAAATGCGAAAGATCTTAGAAATGCTAACTTCAACCGAGCATAATGAGGTGGTAAATATGAAAATAATTGTAGTTTTTATTTTGATCTTTATTTTTGTCGACTAACTACATTGTGCCGGTACTGTGGAAGCGATTCTGTGATTCTGTCTCGTGAAGACAGCCTGTGACATGCTTTGTTTATGAGAGTAAAGCCAACCCGCAGTTATTATTTTTTTTCATTTTTGCGTTAATAACCATACAAAGGATTGCTATTGGGCTAAGTGATACAAAAGTGGCAAGGAAACGTTTGAGATGGTCAAACAAGCGTACGGTGAAGACGTGGTGGACAGGAAGAAAGTTTACAGCGGACTAGGAAGTGAAGGCTGCCATGTCAACTAACTTAAATTAACTCTGAGAAAATAATCTGCAGCATGTGTTTGAGAAACTAGTACGTCTTTTGAAATGCTCTCTACAGGGTGTATCTGAACGGTCTGTACAAACTTGGAGGGGAAGTAGTATGGGTGATTCCAAGCAAAAAAGTTCATATGAACGTGGGTCCGAATTTGAACAGAAATATATATGAACAGAAATAAAAATGCCGCCACCAAGATCAACAAGATAATAAATCAGGTTCTGTAACATGTAGAATGAGGAATTTTGGTAAAACAACAGAGTACATAAAACTGCGTCTACCGTTAAAATTTGATCGAATTCAACGAATAGTTTCCGAGTTATAAAGCGTTTTCACTTAGGTGAATTATGTTCGGCTTCCTTGCAGTATATTAAACAAGTGAGATTAATCGGTTCAGACAAGAAGTAGAGTTCGAATCACGTCGGACGATACTATTTTATTCTTTCTTAGTAACAGGTAGGCACAATAGGAGTGACGTTCAACTGTTTTGAATGAAATTAATTTTGAACCTTTATTAGGAAAGTTTTTCTTTATTACTAATAAATTAATGTGTATTTTATTATTATTTTAGCAGAAATGCAGTATAATAACGTGATGACTACAGGAGGAAATAAAAGATAAGTTGGCAAACACGCTCAACAATACAATGGCGAATACACGAAATATTCCTATTTTTTTTTTTCTTTAAAATGTAACAGGAATTTGACCTACCTATGTATTTTGATAAATTTGATATATATCAGTTATTTGAATTCTTTTATACAGAAAAAAAGTACCGGGTGATCCAAAAGTCAGACTTTTTAAAACCTTATAATTATTATACTATTTACAATAAAACGATGCGGTTTGCACAAATGCTCAGAAACACGGGGGATTTTTGTTTATAATGAAAAATATTATTTTTATATTAGTTACATTTTTGAGCAAAAGGTGGCACGATGAAATTTCATGTAGAATACAATGTAGAATGATGAGTTAATTGCGCACTATCTTGGCTCTAAGGATATTATTAGGACCGATAGGTACTTATGTTTTCATAATGCGCGTCCGTCCGTCTGTCTGTTGGTGCTCTAGCGGTCGAGCGCTTCCGAATTGTCAACTTCCGTTTTCGCCATTCGACAACTTAGGTAAAACGAAAGACGGAGTTCGTTGGTGGAAAAAAAAACCGATGAACTACTTCCGGTTCAAAAGATTACAAATAACAGAGGGGACCACGTTTTTCACTATACAATTCCATGTTTAAATGGCCTGTGCACTGATCAATGCTATTCTCTTTCTGGTATTCCATAGGCAGAGAAAAATGCTGTGAATTAAGTGAAGACACGTGACGGTCTTCCTTCACGGTCAAAATCAGGCAGAACTGTTCAATGGTACGTGGTTTAGTGGAACCATGATGGTCTATTGGAACGTTCAATGCTAGGCTATGGCGTGTAATATATCAACAGCTTGGAATGATATGTAATGAATGAATATAACGTAAAATTAATGATAGTCGAAATTGGTTCAAAGGTACGAGGTTTAGTGGTTGGTTTGGTTGGTTTATTAGAATTTTTGGCGTCGACTACTAAGGTCATTTTGTGCCTTTTATTCAAGTTATATATTTGTACGCAGCCAAAGACAAACATCCATGCTCACGGCGGGATTCGAACCCACGACCAGGCGGACTTGAATACTAGAAAGCCTCCGCCCTAGCCCTCTCGGCCACCTGGCCAGCGAGGTTTAGTGGAACCATTATGGTCTTCTGGAACTTTCAAAGCTAGACACTGGCATGTTATACAGGGTGTATCAGGTTCGATGGTCATAAAGTACCTAGCGTTGTTCTCCGCAAAATTCTAAGCATAATTTTCCTTATCCATTTTTCAAAATTCTCAAAAAAAAATATGCTTGAAATCGTTATCCAAAGTTTGGCTATTATGACGTAATTCTAAGCCTTCTGGCGTTAGAGCCCTAATTATTCTTGACTGTTAACGATATTTCCTATCAGCATTGAGTCAGTTTAGCAGCTATGATGATTTTTATTTAGCTATGAATTTTCGTTAATTTAAAATATCAATTCATTTAGAGCTTATTAAAGTAGAGCAACTCTTGTTTATTTTCGAAGTAAGCGAGTCTATTGACTTTGTCTCCTACCCTTTTATGAATGAACTTGCATTCAGCAGGGACAGTAAATGGCATAGTCAGAATGCTGAGAATTACGTCATAATAGCCAAACTTTGGATAACGATTTCAAGCATTTTTTTTTTGAGAATTTTGAAAAATGGATAAGGAAAATTATGCTTAGAAATTTTGCGGAGAACCATGCTAGGTACTTTATAACCATCGAACCTGATACATTATTTCAAGAAGTTTGATATACAGGGTGTATCATGAACGAATATAACAAAATATTATTGATAATCGAAATTGATTCAAAGGTACCTAAGTATGTTAGTGGTATCATTATGGTCCATTGGAACTTTCATTTCTAGGCTATGGCATGTAATATATCAAACTATTTGGAATGACGTGTCATGAATGAATATAACGAGAAATTAATGATAGCCGAAATTGGTTCAATGGTAAATATTTTAATTATACCATTATGATACCATTGGAAACCTTCAATGCTAAGATATCGCATGTAATTACTTATGCCTTAAATTATCAACAGTTAATTTCCGTTAGACATATTGTTATCAATAGATTGTAGCTAATTGCTCGCTTCAGTAGTAACTGTTTAGCAATAGATTCTGATGAAATAATAGACCCTTGGACAGAATGCTTCAACAATGGACGATGTCCACGTAATTCGCGCGCCCTCTTGTAACAACATTGTCAACCCTCATTCCGGGTCCGAAAGCATGACTCGCTGTGCCTTCCTGCAAAAATTATGAAAATAAAGCAACCACATGGCACTGTTTTCCGAAAGATCAAAACAATGATATATTTACTGCAGCTTTCATTTCCTTTTTTATGTAATAGTTTTAATTTTACACATTTTATCGTTAAATTCATGACAGTTTTCAGACTTGAAGTATGGTAATTTATGAAGAGTTGAAGTGTAAATTTCGTTTAACATTAAAAGAATATAAAGATTTCGGGAATATGCTACCCTTTTGTCCAATGTATTCGGAAATAGTTAATAAAATTTTAAAAATTGATATGGTTAAAAATGCATCTTATTATATTCAAAGAGAAGATAATTAAACTGCAGAAACTCTTCAATATCATAATTACAAATAGAAAAGGGAAGGAAAACTTTTGCGACCTTTCGAGGATATGCTACCCCTTTGTTCATTCTATTAAGTCATTTGAGTAAGTTATATAAATTCATATAAATTTCACTTATATACTCCCAAAATACATACACTGTTAATTTTTTTTTTATCTTAAATTCCAATTTTTATTGTAATATATATCGTAGGTTTTAATAAATATGCAATATTTTATAAAACAAACAAAAAGCTAAAACAAAAAAAAACAAAACATGCTATGATTGACTGAATGGATATATTTCATGAAGAAATTAAACTTCAAAATAAGTCGTGAGTATTTAATTTCATAATGCCAAATTTAATTTATTTAAATTTTTTTAGCTTGAGCTTGCATTAAATCGTTCTCAACGAACAAACGCCAAAAATGCAAACAGAGCATCTCTATGTAAAAATTAAGTCAAGAAAAAGAAATTAATGTATCAGAGGTGAATATTTTGTGTTGGTAGCGCACATGGTGACCCCGTTGACCGCTTTCAAAATAAGCCACCAGATGGCAGTAAAACAATAGCGCATGCGCATTTTCTATCGTGGACATCGTCCATTGACGCTCATTTCATTATAAGGGCTTACAAATTAAAGGGCTCTCATACGTTCGAATATGTGGAGAATTACTATTCTTTCCATTTAACTTTTCAGGTACATCTACTTTTATTCATTTTGAACTTCAGATTTCTGTTAGAAGTACGCCTTGCCGTAGCTTTTATTCATCTAACCCTAACAACGAAAGGCTTCTTTAGAAAACAAATACTTTCCTTTTATCCTCGAATGACTTAAAATCCTATCGGTCCTGGGCATTTCGGTTGCCTGACTTGTTTTGATGTTGCTTTAAGAAACGCTTCGACAAGCGATTTTCGAAGATTCAAGAAACTGATTTTAAGGCGAATTTAAAACTCCAGCGCCAACTTTTGGTCAAAAATGTAACTAATACAAAAAACATTTTTCAATATAAACAAAAATCTCCCGTGTTTCTGAGCATTTCTGTCCAAACCGCATAGTTTTCTTGTAAATAGTTTAATAATTATAAGGTTTTAAAAAGTCTACTGACTTTTGGATCAATT
>JAHWFO010001925.1:1616819-1636161 GCA_023313115.1 Rhysida immarginata
AAAAAAAAAAAAAAAAAAAAAAAAAAAAAAGAACCTGTTTATCGCGCGCAATGATATCTAAAAAAACCATATCACTGATCGCGCGGAACCAATCCTGAGGCGGCTTTACTGCATCTCTAACCCCATATTCACCAACGACAGCTTAACTCGCTCTTTTGCAAGTCAGGCTTGAAAAGTTCAACTTCGTTTTAACCTGATTGGTATACACCAACATTTCAAGGCGGCAGCTTGGTCATAACCTCCAATGATAAATCTCTTACGCCCATATTGAGCGTTTTAAAACGAGTTTAAATTCGGATTCAAAAGTGTCATATTCACCACGCGGTTAAGTCAACTTAAATGTCGCCGAGTTTAAGTTGCCGTCTACGGCCGCTTAAGTCGTTCTTTAGACCGATACGCATGCGCAATGTAACTCCAGCTACTCCAGCCAAAGAAAAACAACATGGAGGACTATATGGAGCCTCTTCGTACTTTGGAAGATGTTTTATTTCTGAACAAATTCATTCGTCGCAAACGGATGAATCCAACAAGAAAAAAAGTTTATCTACCTTGTACAACTTGACGAGGTTGATTGTCGAAAGCACTACCGGTTATCGCACGAAAAGTTTCGTGAAGGAGATCAGCAAGCGCATTGCTGTTTAGTCGCCATGGCCATGCTTGGAATAAAACGTGACCGTGAAGTCAGGTCATATACACTTCATAGGTCACGTGAAACTTTGAGCCAATGACAGAATTCGAAACAACGACATTTGGCTTACGCTACAGCTTAGCCAAGCTGCTGCCTTGAAATGTTGATGAGTACCAATCAGGTTCAAACGAAGTTGAAATTTCAAGCCTCACTTGCAAAAGAGCGAGTTAAGCAGCTGTTGGTGACCTATGACCCGTATTTGATCTGACGTCATGGTCGCATTTGATTCCAAGCATGGCCATGGCGACTAAACAATAACGGTCTCGCTGATCTCCTTCACGAAAGTTTCGTGTATAACCGGTAGGGCTTTCGAAAATCAACCTCGACAAGTTGTACAAGGTAGATAATCTTTTTTTTTTCTTGTTGGATTCATCTATTCCGACGAATGAATTTGTTTAGAAACAAAACGTCTTCTAAAGTAA
Source organism: Rhysida immarginata (assembly GCA_023313115.1). Lineage (NCBI taxonomy): Eukaryota > Metazoa > Arthropoda > Chilopoda > Scolopendromorpha > Scolopendridae > Rhysida > Rhysida immarginata. Next base: position 1,617,930 of record JAHWFO010001925.1, read on the forward strand.
GATGAGACTGCATATCGTTCTCCATGTTGTTTTTCTTTGGCTAGAGTTGCTGGAGATATACTTCGCATGCGCATTGGTTTAAGATCGACTTAAGCGGCCGTAGGAGGGGCAACTTAAACTCGGCTGTATTTAACTGCGTAGTGAATATGAGTTACGTTTAAACTCGTTCTAAAACGTGGTGAGTACGGCCGTAAAGGTAGAAGTACTGAAGCCTAATCTTACACCGTGACTGAAGCCATCCCTACAAGCTATCAAAAATTCGGTTCAACTGTTTAGCAATTGGAAGTTTAAACAGAAATAAGTAAAAGAAAAATGAAGCATTTTAACCACCCTTATTCTCAAAATGAAAGTTTAAGTTTTACCACTTAGAAGAAACAATTTTATAGGCAAAACAAATTCTGACGTCACAAACTGCTCCACGCAAATAAAACTCCATAGACATGCAGGGAAAATGAATCTATTTAATTCTTTTTTGTTGGGAAAAAACCCAAAATTGGAAAGAAAAAATGCTAAAATGTGTTGTCATCAGGAACAAACTTGTATGCAAAATTTAAGAATGAATGGAAAAGTGGAAGTGCTTCAAAATTCGACTGAAAGGTTCCGTACCATCTCACAAGATCAAAGAGCGAGTTAATATAAGGTTGGTAATAATAATAATAATAATAATAATAATAATAATAATAATAAAAAAACAAGTAAACTTTGGGGGACAGCAGTCCTATGGAGACAGAGTCTATGCGTGTGTATTGAAAAATATTGGATTTTTGAAAATCTGACTTCGGATTCTTAAAGACCATTAAAAAGTAGAATAGGAATGTCTGCAAGACCCACTATCTGTCTTCATCGATAAAATTGGGTTCAAAACGTTAAAAGTTCCACACTTTCAGGGCCTCTATCTCCTAAACGGTTGGATCAATTGAAAAAAACACCAAGAATAAAATATTTCTCGAATATTGTGTACAATCTGAATATACCATTAAAAATAGGGGTTCCTATTTAAGGTTTCAAAGTTACCCCCTCCCCCAGCCCCCCTCACAAGGGGGGGGGGTAATTTTTTAACTAAAGAATTTCTCCCGCGAAATAATTCACTTTTGATTTTGGACATTTTTTCGTACAATGCTTAGTTTCCGAGATATTCAGTTGTCTCAAGATAAATGCCTCACCCTGTATAAATGCCCCGTCACTGAATCTCTCACGCTGAAAGATGACTACCTGGTAGTCGAAATATGCATATTCATGGAGAATAAAAATCTTTGTGGAAAAACTGACTTACTTTGTGTTTTAAGGATTGGCATCCACAATACAGTATTTAAGGTAATTATTTATTTTTCTATGCCAAGGTACTGTTATCAACCCATTCGAGTTTCTTATTGAATAGAACAAGAGAAGTTGGGGGACGCTTCCGCTTTTTGTTGAAGTACATGGCTTTGCATTTTCCGACGTTAAGTTCAGCCTCCAGCAATTAAACCAATCTTCAAATTTCTTCCAGGCGTTCTGCAGACGAGTGATGACGTGAAACCGCTGATGCGCCCATGTCATGATGGCAGTATCATCAGCATAGAAATATAAGTTACACTTTTTCGAGTTTTGGGAACTCATGCACAAAATAATTAAACAGAACGGGCCCAAGGACAGAACCTTGTGGAACATCGGCCTTTACCTTACGGAGCGTGGATAGATTTTCGCCAACTTTAGCTTGATGGAACCTGTTGGTAAGAAAAGAAACCGGTCTCTAATCATCTTATAGATTAGCCCATGGTCGAAAGCTTTACTGACTTCGAGAAAAACCACGCCACAGTACCTGGAAAAATAACCATGTATGACATTTTCGTGCGCAGGCCTTCTCTCTAGGTGGTGTTGGATCAGGTGAATAGAGGGTGTGGCAAAACGACGACCTGCTGCTGTGCCAATTCCTCTTGGTCAAGCAACGTTTATGCCCCTTGAACACAGCACTGCGGCCCATGGCTTCATTGCCTTACACATGTTTAATCATGTGAAAAGTTTCACTAGCCGATTTGACTAATCTTTGGCAGAACTTCACGTTCTCCTGTTACTCAAATTGCAAGATTCTCGAATCTCGCCGCATTCGACTATCCTTCAAAACAGAGACCGTAGTTCTATTTACTCTGTACGCACGCAACTAACTCTAGCTGGAACGAGAGAGGAATTAATAAGACACTTAAATTACGCAACCTCGACGGGTAAAATATTTGCTTACTAAAAATTTAAGGTATAAAAATAAGAAATGGAGAATTGTCGTAATTTAACGATCAGTTTGCATTCCAACCACCTTTTGGCCATCGTATTTCGCTGAATGATGGCCAAAGGTAACCAAACTGGGCATATGGATATTTAAATCGTTTTTCCTTTTAGAGAGGAGGCGTGTGTTTCGTTATTATTTATACTGACAGTTCCCCTGATGTTCTTGGTTATGCGAAAAAGCTAATCGCATGACCAACCCACACAGATCGTATGATGCTCTGGCAAAGTTGTAGCCTCTTTTTCATAAACGAAATTTCCTTAATTAGATAGAGGTTTTGTCAACAGAGGATCCGTATTTACAATTTTAACAATTTGCCATAGACTATGGTCCTTCATAAAGCAAAGCGCGGCTGATGAATTTTTTTGTCACAATCTTACGGCCCACTCATGTTCATTTAGCCTGCCAAATAAAGAGCGGCTCGTTTGATCTGTTTACTTAATAAAAAAATAAAACTCTGTTTAATTATCAAAAAATTAATTAAGTTCCCAAATATATATATTTCTTTTTTGTTCTTTATGGTTAGTTATTTTTAGAACTATTGCGAATAAGTTGTCGAACAAACATAGTAAGCAATACCCCTAGAGCATTGTCTGCCAAATTATGTGCCGCGAAAGATTTAATAGGCAAATAATTATAGGAAAAATTATAGATAAATAACGTCCGAGCGCGAGTCTCCCTGCGGTAGTTTCGGGATTTTTGTTTGCTGTGCCGCAAAATATATTCTCCTCGCCCTAGAATCATTAAATTCAATAATTAAATCAATCAAAAAATTTTGAGAGCCCTTTAGAACGTTTCTTCAATTTTACTGAGAGAACGTTTTTTATTAAATATTTATAAAAATTATTATTCATTTTAGGAAAAATCATTGCAATATTTTTATTGAATAATTTTTTGATTTTGAAAACTAAAAAAATCCAGAGGTTTCATTATTGCTGATTTTGGTATAAAATTTAATATTGTTAAACAATTGCTTGGTTTATAAGAGTTCAATGCTGTTATACAGTTTCTTATTTGTGTTGATATTTTTTTTTTCTGATAATTTTATTTTAATGAATTTTTCCTCGGCAAGCCGTGGCGGACTGCGTTTTAAGCGCTAGATTTTCGTTGAAGAGAAATCAATTGTTCAGCTGATTGTGTTGAGCAATTCGATACTAACAAGGATAGCAGCTATATTAACATATACAAAAAAAAACACATTCAGACACCATTTATCTGTTCGTATTTTATGAGCTTTCCACCGTTGGCAAAAGAAACCGTAATGTTGGTGCGTTTTTCTGAAAACACTTTTGAGAGAACCCTTTAAAATCGCGTTCCAATGCTACAGGATATGGAAGTCACGCTCGGCACGTTTCCTAATTTCTGAACATGTAAGAGATTCTCCATATTTCTGGTTTAAAGAAAATCAATTAAGCTTGTATAAAATGATTGCGAAGCTCACTAAAAATGTACGAAAAAAAACAAAACGTTTCTGTGGTTAATCTATAATATTTTATTAAGTTAGAGTGCAAATTGCAAGTAAACGACAAATGCTCGCTTTCAGTTGAGAAGGTTAAGCAAAGCTAAAACCTTCAATTTTTTTTTTTATCTATTTTTTCTTCATTCTTTTTTTTTTCTTTTTAAGGGTTCGCTCGTCGACGCCAGATGTCGTTTTTCCCGCGAGAACCTCGTACTTTTCTCGTGTTTTCCCAAAATCCAAAGAGGTAAAAGTTTCTCAACAAGTCACGATGAGATTGTTTAAAATTCGTGCACGAGTTCCGATCGATTGGAATCTATTAATGGAACTATTTTCAATAGAAAAGAATCCATTTTCCTCCCTTCCACCCACCTCGACGACAGAACATTGTTAATGCGCCCCTCTGTTTCAGCGATGACTCGTCGTTTTTAAAAAAGAAAAAGAAAAAAAGGAAAATCTTTCTTTAGATGACTTCGAGCGTTTTGAAGAGCTAACAAGAAATCAAGAAATGGTAAAATTATTATTTTTTTTTTTAAAGAAAAATATTCAATTTTTTACCCTTTCTTATACAAGGTCGAAAGGAATATTCCTTTAATTTTATAAAATCCATTAATACTAATGTCACTTCCTCTGCGCGCGTCCCCTACATATTGATTAATTTTCACGAAGTAGTTCCTAAGCATAAGGCTGGTATAATCTAATAAAATTAAATATTGTCTATTACAGGGGCGCAGTGAAGCAGAAAGAAAGGATTTTCAGAAATTTGAACGATACAAATACATAATTAAAGCTGTTCGAATATTAAAATTTAATCAATGTTATAGAATCTCTAGTTTCCATCTATTCCAATAAGAACCAGAGCAGTCTTAATTTAGAGGAGCTCTAGCCTTAATAAAAAAAAATAATAAAACTGCGCAAACTATTCGCTCACATGGAGAGATGCTATTTTTTTTTTCAAAGGGTCTCATGGAAGTATTTTCACCCATATCGGCAAGATGATTAAACAGGAAGATTAGATACCGTGTGTAGTGCGACTAATAGCATCTTTTTAATATAAACTTGTAATTTGTTGTAAATATTTCCTAATATCTCATTCTTAAGCACAAAGAACTCGATTACAGCATCTTGATTCTGGCAGACTTCAAGCGTAGCAGCCATTTTGAACTATCATAGAACGTAGAAAGCGTTAAGAATATAGTCACCGTCAGATTCAACTAACACCTCCAAGTGAGAGAATTTAGCGCTATGCAGTGAGGCAGGCGGCATTAGCTCCCGTAGATTCAACATTGAAAGGCCGTGTTAAAGCAAGCATTTTTACTTATTTCGCTTTAAAACTATTTGTTTTGTATTCGTGAAAATTTCGTTTCATGTCCAGACATATTCAGATGGCGAATCAAACAGAAAAAGGTTAGCATAATTCCCTGTTTTATTAATCCCACATGGATGATAAGAAATTTGCTGTGGGTCCGATTTAGTCGCTGGATGCATGTATAGAAAGGAGGAATTAGCGCCTACGGGTGTTACTGTTATTATCACTATCACAGTTACTTATATCTTATCCCCCATCGAACTCTTGTTTGATGATTCGATTACCTTCGTACGACGCGTTGTACGATTACATGTAGTACGTACGGTTTGAACTCTCCTCCTATTCCCCTGAGAGACCCATTTCCTAGCAACTTTCTACCGTGTTTAGTCCGTGTATCTCGGAAATTCTTGCGCTGAAATGGTAGGAGTATTGTACAAGTACTTCTTTTTAGTAGATAGTACTTGTACTTTCATTAGACGCTTCAATAGCCTTCGTAGGATCACCTACTTTATAAGTATCCTACGTTTAGTCCGACAACTGCCACATTCAGTGATGAATTCATTTCCAATTACTTAAATTACATTACATACATTATAGATGCCTGTAATAACCTTTATTCAGTACTGGTGAAGCTTCTTGATAATCCAATATACAGGGTGATTCAAATTCAATGTAAAAAACTTTCAGGGGAGGTAGTATGGGTGATTCTAAGCAAAAAAACTTCATATGAACATGGATCCGAATTTGAACGCTAACTGATATATGTAAAGAAATAAAAACCCCGCCACCAAGATCAACAAGGTTCTTTAAGATCTACGATGATGAAATTTGGCGGAGTAATATGGTACATAAAACTGTACACCATTAAAATTTGATCGTATTCCAACAATAGTAATTTCGTATTCAAAATCGCAACAGTGGTCGCATGCGATTACTAACCAGCACGCGTTACGATGTTGAGTGCGTAACTCGGAAACTAATGGTTGGAATTCGAGCAAATTTTAGCGGTATACACAGTTTATGTACCCTATTATTCCCCCAAATTTCATCATCCTAGATCTTAAAGAACCTGAGTTATTAACTTGTTGATCTTGGTGGCGGGTTTTTTATTTCTGTTCATATCTCAAGAGTTCAAATTCGGACCCATGTTCATATGAACTTTTTTTGCTTAGAATCACCCATACTACCTTCCCTAAAAGTTTTTTTACATTGAATTTGAATCACCCTGTATATTTAAAATGCCAAGGATTTTTTCCCATTTTCAACTTCACTATCCATTCCAAATACAGGGCTTTGTTTCGAGAAAATTTATGAAAGCAGAACTTTTTTTCTCGCCCATAGCGGACAAAATATCCTGGCACACTACAATATCGTATCATTTTCTGTTAAAAATAGTAGTTTGCTTTTGCTTCAGCAGGATTTGCTAGTTAACGTTCGGTAAATTTCTACCAGTTTCGTTTTTTCCAACACGCGTTCCTGGAGATGGCTGGCTAACTGCCTCACTGCACCGCCATTAAAGCTGAAACGACAGTAGCGCCACTCGATCTTGATGGTAGTTGTCGGTGGCCATAGGATGTAGTAAATTGATTAGGTTTTAAAACCACTCTCATATATACCCGCATGATTATTTAATTCGAATTCATTAGTAGGAGCCCAAATGTTTTCTATACACCTCTTAGTTTTTCCTATCAATAGTCAAATATACTTTGTGGTCAACGGCAAACTGCTCCTCAGCGTGGATTTCGCGATAATGTGAACAAAACAATGGGGTACACAGAACAGAGGATAAAGAAGTCATGCTAACGCTTACTCAACAATGGCAAGACCAGCAAGATATATGAAGACCAATCGTCCTGTTGTGTATCCTACACAATTGTTACGTCTTTTTACGAGTCCGTGATTGCGAGAGATCCAACACTACACTGTCCAACGAAGGAAATTCGTAAATTTTTTCCACACTGTCAGTCAACTCGCCAACAACTTTATCTGTACTATCTGGGGGGTTAGGAATATAAGCGACTTGCGAACACTGGAGGAAGAGCAAATTGGTAAGCTTTCTCTTATCATTGTAGGCTATGGCTATACGATTGCATCTGCGGCTGACGGCACTGAAAAATCACCTGATCATTGTAGTCTGAGCAACAATTTTTATTGAAATCTTTACTACAAAACATCTATAAAATATACTGAAAGTGTTGTTTGAAAAAATCATTTTCCTCCTAAATACAGGGTGTTGTTAAATTTCATCATCAAAATGATAGGGGTGTGGGATATGCGATTCTAAGCAAAAAAGTTCATATGAACATGGGTCCGAATTTGAACGATAACAGATATGAACAGAAATAAAAATGCCGCCACTAAGATCAACAATTTAGTAACTCACTTTGTACAACATCTAAGATTATGAAACTTGGAAAAATAATAGGGTACATAAAATTGCGTCTCCCGTTAAAATTTGATCAAATTCTAACGAGTAGTTTCCGAATTACGTAGTCAACATTGTAACACGTGGTGGTTAGTACTCGCATGTGAGCACGTGTTACGATGTTGAGTGCGTAACTCGGAAACTACTCGTTGGAATTCGTTCACATTTTAACGGTACACAGTTTTATATACCCTATTATTCTTCCAAGTTTCATCATCCTAGATGCTGTAGAAAGTGAGTTATTAAATTCACCCTATCATTTTGGTGATGAAATTTAACAACACCCTGTATTTTTATTGTAATGATGTCCACCAAGTGAAATTGAAATTAGACCTGCCAAATTTTCGTTGGACACAGACTGCAGTAAGATTTTCGGAGTTTCGGATTCTTCCTGATTTGAGAAATTTCAGTGTAGGCCTACAATTACAAAACTGAAACCATGCAAAAACGCTGACATTATTCCTACCGAGGTTGGTACCATTACTATAAATGGTTTCGCCGTCTAGGATGGGTTGAGTTGGGTGGATTAAATAGAATCAAATTTAATTATGATCAACCTGTTATTAGATTAGGTTTTACGAAGTATAAGGGGACAGGTAGTAATTTAGAACATGTGAAAAAATATTTTAATTTAATTTCAAATCATTCTTTAATGATATTTGAAAAACTGTTCATTGAAAATGGTAACTGCTAAATGGTAAAAAGCGAAAATGCAACAGGAAACTTTTGCGCCACTTGAAGTGTTAATTTAGGCAGTATTGAAATTTCTGAGTAGGTTGAAAACTATGATTAGGACCCAACCAGAGAACTTTGACCTACTGTCTCGATAACATCGTGTAAGAAATATGCATTCCCTTTTTGTTCCAGGGTATACGGTATATTGATTATAGAAAACTGTTATTCCCCGCAAAATATGCTTTTGTGACTAGGACGAAAGCAAATATCAACCTTTGGAGTCTGTGATATTCGCGAGCGATTTAGAGAAATATCCTAAATTTGGAAATTACTGATTTCTGAAGCTTTTTGTGTGGAAATATTTGTAAACTTTTACATAAATGCATGCTAATTTTGATTTCATAGATTAATCTTCTAACTATATTTTCCGTTTATTATCTGGACTTCAAAATCAAGAATCAATTTAAAAAGAATAAATATGGCATATAATAGCTTGAGAAGTGCCTTTTCACTTGACAGACGCATTTCAATCACAAAGTTTTGTAATAAAAATGGTCTACCTACTCTAATAACAATTATAAACAAGGCCAAGTTAAAAGAATTATATCATGCGTTTCATGGTTAAAAATACCTTGTCCATTTTATTAAGCAATGGTTAATTGTCCAAAAAAAAACCTACGTGTCACTAAGGCACGCGCTTCTACTAAAGGCTGTTTTCCTTGCAATAGAAAACCGTGTGGCCATTTTCTTAACCTTGCCACCCCTATTTCCAGCAGTGTTTCCTTCTTTACCCTCAAGATTAATCAAAACCTGATCTCACAACCTAATTTATCTCTTACTTTGTAAATTTTGTCAGAAGTAGTACCTTGGAGAAACTGTAATACATATCAGATACGCCAAGCACAAATTCAACATCCTTAATGCTGACATCCTTGTCGCAACACTTTAATTTCTCTGTCCACTCCTTACAGGATGTTAGTCTTTATATTCACATAGTTAGGGTCTAGAAATTTTTGGCGTCGACTACTAAGGTCATTTGCGCCTTTTACACAAGATATATCTGTACGCACGCCGGGATTCGAACCCACGGTCAGGCGGACTAGAGAAGTGGAAAGCCTACGCCCTAGCCCTCTCGGCCACTGGCCGGCAGACCTGACAGAGCAGCAGTCCTTAATCGGATAATAGTGGTATACCTCAGGGATGAAAGACGAAAGCACTGGAAACTGGTGAATTTCAAAATTTCGCTGTTCCGGTCGCGAAAGCGAACTTTGGGGAGAATAACAACAGCGTTTTAGTATACTTTAAAGACATAATCAATTACCGTAAGAATTAAGCATAAGAAATTACGCTTATTACTCACTAATTTTATTACACAGATTTAAGATCAGTTTTAACGGAAATTAATATTAGTTTATTAAAGAATTTAGAATTATTGATAATTAAATTAATCGTGATCGAAACACCGGTAAGGATTAGAAAATCAATAAATAATTTTTTTTAAATTAAAAATGAATTGTAGCTCTTGAATGCTGCAATTAACTTTTAACTGCATTATTGTGGTTGTTCCGAGTCGTGTGTGCAGTTTGATTAACACTGGAGCCAAAAAATAAAAATCCTTTGAGTTATTGGAAAGCTTACAAGAAAATTAAAAGTACAATTTCAATAAAATTTCCAAAACCCCTTTTCCGTGCAATTAAATATCAAATAAATATAGCTTCATTACTCGAACTTAATTTTAAACCGGAGGGCAATAATTTTTCAAGACCTTTTTTTACGGCTGCTTCTTGGACAATTGCGATAGAGTCCTGCGTTTATTGCCGCGCCATTTATAATACATACAATGAGCGCAATTAGCAATAATCCCACGTGACAAGGGCAGACGGCGAACAATACATCACGTGCCAAACGAGACAATATGGCCTCCTTCGACCTACTACAACCCTCCTGGGTCCCATTGACAAATGGTCCTTCTGACACTCACAAAAGACGGCTTGTGACGTTTAATTCTGATTATTGCTCCTACGACTCTCGTGGGGACACGAGCAAAAGGACGGATCCCTCCATTCAACTTCCTCGACCGTGCTTGGGGAAGGGAATTTAACGGCGGCAATAATTACCCTCCCACCTCCTACTCTGGGTACCATTCCCGTTTTATTTATGCTGTATGCGAATCTTCGAGATTTAACATCTCATTGCAGTCTGAGTGTTAACTCCACTGGATCGCAACCTTAAAGTTAGTCAGCTCATCTCATCAGCGGCACTTTTAACATATACAATAAACTTAGACATAGGTGGAGCATTAGGTCCTTGATTATCTAGCAAATGAGTAACTGGATAAAAGTTTAGATAATGTATAAAATGGAAAAATAATGAAAGTTATTTAAGAAAATCTAGAAACCCACAGATAATTATATTGATAGATATTACTTGAAAGTGTTCCTTATATTGATACATATATTTATCCAAAACAGAAAATGGTTTAACCTTGAAGTAAATGGAATTACTGTTTAGATAAAAAATGGCGGAGTCAAAATTTCTTTAAAAATCAAGATAAAATTCAAAACAGCACTCCAATAATAGGGACAGCTAAATAAAATTCGAATTCCCTGCGAAATTGCTACTACATATTGCTACTGTTGTGCGAAGTACATTTTACTACAAAATGAGAGGTCATGTTCACTTTGCTCCCCTTATTTTAATTTAATTTTAATTTAGCTGTGAAACCCAGTGAAAACCAAAATTCGACAACTCTAGCAATGGAATTATTTTTCAATAACAAACGTTTCTCCCGCAAGAATGCAGCAATTAAAAATAATACAATAAAAATTTCAAGTAATGAAACCAAGGAAGTGCGGTCATTTTATAAATTTATACGCATAATTTAGAGTTCCATATAAGATTTATATTTTGGTTTTAAAATGAACGCGAGATGGATTTATGTGTTACAAAATCGGGTTATTATTTCGTTATCCATAACATTTTCAAGAAGCTTTAGCTTGCAATACAGGCGTTAATGAGCACACGCCATTCGGTATTTGGCATCACAGGAAATATATTGCTGGTTAAGAGGTTATTGTTTCTTGTGAGGTGGCTCCATCTCTCGCTGGTGTTGTTATCTGTGGCAAAAAAAACAAACCCCAAAGAAACCCGCGAATTTTATCTAAGTGTAAGAAGTCTAAAATCTACAGATACACGAAGTTGGCCGTGAGCAGAAGACATCACAATGGCAATGTTATTATTAAATATCTGTTCTTGGCCTGTGTTAGTTGTTGCCGCATTTGTTAACCTTATCAAAAATTTCATCATTCAATCCTTATCACTTCAATAGCGACTGGTTAAAAATCACTTTAAAAATACACTCGACGAATAAAATGAAAGAAGTAAAACAATGAATTCAAATTTCACATATAAAGAATAATTAGCAATAATCTCATGATACAATTGTGTAGTATGCCGATAATTTTGAGATAATTTAATAAGTTATTTTAATGAAAAAAAAAGCAATTGTTAGGTTACGGAGTAACAAAAATTAATAATATATATATACGTGATAATTTAAATCAATCCAAAGTACGATTAATCAATAAATTTAATTAATCAGTAATAACGATCTCTTGAATTTCGAATAGTATCTCATTCCCATTCTAATCTCATGATTTTATAATAATGCGCATCTTGTGCCTCACAGTTTCTGTAGTGGCTTAAATTTGTGAAAGTAAAATCAACAGCAGAGAACTCTGACGATCACTAATACAGGCGAGTAACGCAAATCCCCGGAATTTCTACGTATGAACCGATTCCAGGAATTCAACTATACAAACAATTTTTTTGAAAAAAACTTAATCGCACATAAAAATATACACTCTTCTCTCTCTATACAAGGTGTAATTAATTGTTGAGCGCTACTTGGAGGATCAGTTCCTATGGATAAAATAAGATGAAAATGTTCTTGGAAGTTTTTTAATAGACGGCATACATTTCGAGAAAAATGACTTTAAAATGTGATGACGTGAAGTTTTGTTCGCAACACATGGGCTATCTCCACGAAAATTGGACGGTTTATGGAAGTACATAGTCCGTTCATCGTTCCAATTTTTGCGCATGTAAGTCCCGCATCGAGCGCCTATCTCCGAAACTAAGGGACTTGACATAGAAGCCAAGTTATTAGCCCACGATTGCGAACAAAACTTAACACATTTCAAAGCCATTTTTCTCGAAACGTACGCAATCTATTAAAAAAAACTTCCAAGAACATTTTCGTCTTATTTTGTCCTTAGGAAACGATCCTCCAAGTAGCGCCAATCTTTTAAATTTATACCCTGTATACAGGGTAGTTATAATTAAACGAGTATTTCTCCCGTGAAAAAATCACTGGTGCAAAAGAAATTTCGAGAGGCACTCACTTCCACTGGTTTTGTACAATAAAAATATTAATGCCATCTCTCGAACAAAATTCATGCTAATTTCTAGAGTTTACCATAGAAGAAAAATAAGATAGATCGCGCAAAGCCCTCACTTTCTCCTTATGCCACTCCTCGCCACAACATTTCTCTAATAGAAAATTATATTCCCGAAAATGCTTACACAGTGTTTAAACAGGGTGTTGTTAAATTTCATGACCAAAATGAAAAGGGGTGATGGAATATGCGATTCTAAGGAAAAAAGTTCATATAAACACGGGTCCGAATTTGAACGATGAACAGAAATAAAAATGCTGCCACTAAGATCAACCAGTTAATAACTCTCTTTCTACAATATCTAGGATGATGAAATTTGGGAGAATATTAGGGCACATAAAACTGTGTATACCGTTAAAATTTGATCGAATTCCAACGAGTAGTTTCCTAGTTATGCAGTCAACAAATAAAATTTAGTTCATAAATTCCCGCTGGGGTGACATTTGGCGCTAATATCGCTTTAATTTGCATTTTGGTTAGGCAATGACAACTGTCGGGTATATAAAGGGTCACAAACCTTGTTTCATCAAAATACGATTAGCGACAAGTCATGATGTTTAAATTGCTGGAACGCGCATTACTCTTAAAACTTTACTACGAACGACGCAGTAATGGAAGTGCTACTCTTAATGCATATCGAAATCCTTACGAAAGGCTCCGCTCACGTGCACAGCATGTTTCTGTGTAACATTTCTTACATCACAGACATCGCAGCCTATGGCCACCTAAACCTTACGGCATCTGTTTCTGTCACAGGAAATTGCAAATAAATCTCTGCATTTTGTTTCTTAGCTTCTATTTATATCCGCATTTTTGATGACGTGTCCAATATGCAATTAAAGCGACATCAGCGCCAAATGGGAATTTTTGAAAATTTTTTTAAGAAATCGAAACCTCATGGTCAGAAATCTATGCACGCCAAATTTGGTTCCATTTTAACCAGTAGTTTTTTGGACACGGAGCTCTAAACATATCCTGTTAATTACAGCCATCCTGTATATCCCAAACAGTAATTACACAGTCATACCTTTGTTCGTCAACTCTCACTCCCTGGTGTTCATTTTGTTTCTCTTCTAACGTTAGGTGAAGCGAGGGCCAACTAGGCAGATGCCTAGAAGGCTGACCTCAAAGGGTACAATTTTGAACCACTACAGTCAGTGGTCTTACCTAAAGCACAAATAATCTGGCGCTGGCCCTGAGAGCAGATTAGCTAATTCCACTTTAGTAGACCCATTAGGCAAAGCACTATTAAAGACTCGGCATCCTATGTATCTCTACCTCTATCAATGATTTTCTCGAATTTGGTTATCATCCCCCTTTTAAAAAAAATTGTTAGAGATATAATTGCCAATAGTTCTCCCAGTGCGGCACTTCAATAGTTTCCGTTATTGCGGCACCACTGATGAGGTAGAATTGTCAAGAGATGCTATTTACAAATAGCTCGAAAAACATTTCTTATTAGATGATCGATTTTTTTTTCGTTTTTAAACCACCGTATTCTATCTTTTGAATTTGTATGCCTCTTTGGAAATCAATACCGCTTAAAGAACGACTCAGTCGTGGGCGATCACAGACTTCATCCTAGATTCCAAATGTAATTATGCGTTCAATTTTGTTTTGTATAGCGGGTGCCCTAGTCAATATAAAAATAAAAACGTCCAACGAGATGTTGTAAGGTAGTCCTAGGTTAGGTAAGTTACTGCTTTGATCCGAATACGACCAAAACTAATATCGGTAACATGGTCTTTGCCTCAATATCAGAGAAAGGACTGAAATAACAAATCCACGTTTGCAATAATTATAATAAATTTTAATTATTTTTTAAGCCTTTCAAAAACCTTTGTTAGCACAGCCTTCAATGGACAGAAAGAAAGAAAGATAATTATATACCATTAAATATTTTCAAAGACTGATATAATAATAAAGCAAATCGACAAAGCATTTTCGACGAACAATGCCACGCTAAATTAACTTCCGCAGTAGTTTTCTCTCCCCATTTCAAGACAACTGCAAATAATGTTGTGTAAAATGATTTTTTTTCCCTCCTCCTCCCCGCTCCTTTCCTTCCTTCCTTCCTTTATTTTTCATTTTAATGTTTCAATAAAACCTTTCCGAGATTCCAATCATTAAGAATCCAATTTTCCTGCTTTTCCTCAACGACCGTGCCCACCTTTTTTCACTTCGCCAGCCATTTTAATGCGATTAATTTCAAACATTAGGCGGAGCGCAGTGGGTGAGGTACGTGGGAGGACTTCTTACCCGTTTTCTGATTGAGTTTTCCCGTCTTGAGTCTAAAAAGGATAGGCCGTTAACGTCAACAACAGATGAATTAACGTCACTCACTTCTGGGATAGAAATCAAGGCAATGTGAACACGGGCTTAATTTTCACTGGATGCCGTGGTTACCCGGTCGGTTCGGTGCTGCCATCTACCATCGACACCTCTAAACAACCGACTACTGGGAAATCTTAAGAACAGAGTTTGGACTGTATTTTTTAAGATTTGAAAAATTTAATAAAATAAATCAATGTTTATTAAAAATGTTTATTAAAAAAAAACAAACAATGATGCGGTTGAATTTTTTCTTAGGATATACATACCCGGCACTAAATTAAAAACCGTGATGTCTATTGATGCAACGATTAGTCATGGTGTAATACTATAAAATATTACTTATCTAGCATAACTATCCGGACCTCTGCTTTTTGGAAGTGCAGCTTAGCAATAAGCGACAGTATTGAATCTGACAATGATGTATACGACTGAAGAAAAACTAATTTTGGGTTTGAAAAGGGGCTCGCTGTAGGAACTGACTGAATTTTCAAAAGGCGGACAACTTTAAAGTGTTTAGTTCATGGCAATATAATCCGCACAGCCATTCGAAGGGAAGTAATTGCCCTCCAAAAACTATATACGATGACAAATGACATCATTTGAGCAACAGAGCTTAAAATTTACACTAATTGACAGGTTCATTCGTCACTGTAATCGCAAAACAGAACTATGCACACGAAATTGCAGAGAACTGATATAAACGGCCGCATGTCAACACGGAAACGACCAATATAAGAGCAGAATGGGAAAATTCTTTCTCATTGATGTAAAGAATGACTTCATCGCACAATACACGAAAAAAGTCATGTAGTCGGACGAGTCACCGACATAATGGTCGGAAGAATCTGTTGTGAGAGTTTCATGAATCAATGGACCCAGTCCCTCTGAGCCATACAGTTCATGGTCTGGAGCATTTTTGCAAGTATGAAAACGTCCACTGACATGCTAGAAAGTTATACGAACTCAAAATTTACCTAATTGTCCATCCTACAATGCTACATTGCAACCCAGAGGGAAATGGATGCTCTGTGGACGGCAATTGTACTACTCAGCATGTGAAAATTGTTCACGAGGGATTTCAGGAGCTTTCCAGTTACTTTAGCTTCTATGGGATACTTTGGAAAGAGTGATTTGACAGTCATTCACTTCCATCTGAGTGATTTGAAGGCAAGTGGCCCGAGAACTGGTATTCTCTAATGTAGATGCATTTAACATCTTGTGGATCTCATGCCCAATCACTATGTGCTGTACTTCGGAGTGAGGAGGCTTAATAAGATATTAATTCTGTGACTAGTGTGTTTGTATGTGTGTGAGTGAGTGGGTCAATAAGCGTGAGTGTGTTTGTTAAGATGGATAAAATATATCTAAGACGCCTGCCGCAAGTATCCCCTCTGCTTTTGTCGACTCCGACGGCCGAAAGAGCTGGGGCTTTCCGGGTCTCGGATTCCAATTCCGCAGGGGCGTCTTTGTATAAAAATCAGTCAGTCGATATTTCTCTCTATTGTGAAGGCCAAAAAATGTGAAATAGGCTCCAGTACCCTATCTACAATTATGTACGTACAAAAGAGTATTTAAAGGCAAATTTTTATACGGTATAATCAGGAATGGATGAAGGATGAAGGGGGGGGGAGTGAATAATCTTATTAAAATCAAATTTAGTCTTAAGCTCAAATAAAGCGGATAATATTAAATTTACATAAAAATACCAAAATCAAATAACAAAAAATATCAAAAGATTCATGTCTATAACCCAGAAAATGTCAAAAGTCTATTACTATGATTATGATTTTTATTTACATTTTCATTATGCAGTTCTTTAACATGGATATACACTCATAAAATGCATAACGAATGCTTGCCTGTTATACTGATGAAATCAATTATAAATATTCAGTTTTTCGAGGGTACTTTGGATAAGATAATAATAATAATACAATCAAGCATTCCTATATACTTTCTCTAAAAATTCGTAATGGGAATTTTTTTTGGGAAATTTCTGAGAGCAGTATTGGGAAGTGTGAACAGAATAATTCTTAATCCCTGAGAGAGCGTGAGAAAAACCTATTCGCTATTGAGCATAATCACCGAACAATAATATTTTTTTTACTAGACCGCATCTATATTTGAGTCATTATAAGTCATATCTTTCTATTTTATTTAACACTCAATTTATTTTGCTCCGAAAGGATTCATGCCGATCTTCACTGAGCCGGCAATCTGTTGTTCAAATCTTAGTGTGGAATCTCTAGATATTCCTAATTAGTGATTTCAATAAATGAACAATAATTTTTCAGAGGCTCCTGGTCGCATTTCTCGCGAGATATAATTGATGCAAATTAATAAACACTCATGAGATATACAAAGTGTATTCCTCTGATGAAATACATGTTTATTCATAAGATGAAAAACGGATAGTTTAGCTTCATTAATTTAAATGAGGTTTTCATCTGATGTGGTTATTCTCGTCTCTAGGAATTCACCCATGACTAATAAATTGCTTGCGAAATAAATTTCCACAGCTTTATCTCGCACACATGGACTTGACTAAGTGATATTCAAAAGTCATAAAACTTTAATTTCCTTCTTCTGATCATTTCCTTCTCCCTCCGTGTTTTTCATCTCCATTCCTTTCCGTCAGTCAATTTATGCATAAAATTAATTCCGCTGGACCAGAAATCATCTCGTAATTAATAGAAAAAATTAATTGCTTATTAAAGAAGATTAATGGAGATTACGATTTGTAGGATGCGGAACGGGATAATTGAATGATGGAACGTATGAACGATTTCAAACTCTTGTCATTCATTCATTCACCCATTCCTTCTAGAGAAGTGGTTGAAGTCCGGACATTTATATAAAACTTTAAAGAACTAAATTTTAACATTTGTTAAAAAATTAATAATAAATATTCAAAGAGTGATGTGAAAGAAGTAATTTTTATTTTTCCTTCGAAACTTCTTTGATGAAATCACCGACATGAATAGCTCCTGAGAAGAAAAAAAATTGTTGAAGCTACTTTAAAATTGAATCGAAACTTTATTCATTTGGAGACGGAAAGGGAGGGAAAAATAGGATATCGATCAACTTCAAAAATTTCAGACACGATTTTAAAATCTCATTAAAGATGCAATTTTAAAACTCTCCCTTAAAATCAAGTGTTATTATTCCTTTGGAATATAATTTTTATCCCATTAAAATGCGCGGAAAAATTTCGAGCGCCCAAAATTAAGCGCTTTAAATTCGAGACGAGTTTTTATAAAAGCCTAGGTGATAATTAAGAAACTGGCGATATATCTTCTCTCTCTTCAATGGGGGG
>JAHWFO010001925.1:1641161-1673065 GCA_023313115.1 Rhysida immarginata
AAAAAACACTGATTGTTAACATCCAAGATGGAGACAATGAAGGTTGGATTGTTGCTAGCACCCCGATGGTCAGGTGACGTTTTCGCTTCCAGGCCTTATCTCGTTGGCCTCGGTTTGGCTCGTAGCCCACGAGAAAGACAGGCCGGGGCACTTAAAAGTCACATGACCAAAGTAGATCTAGCAACAATCTAACCATCATTGTTTCTATCTTGCATTTCAACAATCAGTGTTTTTTCGTTTGTTGGAAACCATGAAGATTGGATTGTTGGTCGATCTATCTTGGTCATGTGACTTTTCAGTGCCCCGGCCTGTCTTTCTAGTTGGCTTTGCTTTGGCTATTACGACGTAATTCTAAGCCTTCTGACGTTAAAGTCCTAATTATTCTTGACTATTTACGATATTTCCTATCAGCATTGAGTCAGTTTAGCAGCTATGATGATTTTTATTTAGCTATGAATTTTCGTTAATTTAAAATATCAATTCATTTAGAGCTCATTAAAGTAGAGCAACTCTTGTTTATTTTCGAAGTAAGCGAGTCTATTGACTCTGTCTCCTACCCTTTAAGAATGAACTTGCCTTCAGCAGGGACAGTAAATGGCATAGTCAGAATGCTGAGAATTACGTCATAATAGCCAAACTTTGGATAACGATTTCAAGCATTTTTTTTGAGAATTTTGAAAAATGGACAAGAAAAATTATGCTTAGAATTTTGCGGAGAACAACGCTAGGTACTTTATGACCATCGAACCTGATACACCCTGTATAATATTGTTGCTTCAAAGAGCAGTTTCTGCGTGGCACATTCATGGCAGTTGTTCTTCTATTCAACGAATGTCATCAGCGCATTCAGCAACTAAGTGCCCGATTTTTATTTTTTTAGCCGAAAAGTCAAAGACAGGCGGTGCCAGATTGTGCTGCGTTGACATCAGAACAGAACAGCAGCACATTATGAACATGAAGAGATACGTACGCCTAAAGTTAAATGAATGGAATAAAATAGCATTTACGAAAGGGTGGTTAAAAGAACAGTACGGGAGGGGGGTAGGAGAAGCCTGTAGAGCAGCACCATGAAGACCGGAGGGAGGGTTTATCAAGAGCGGAAGTTCCTTTCGTTGCGGCCTGGCCGTTGGAGACCAGTGGCGCTGTTTCGATTTCACTTGAATAGCATTGAACTGTTACGACCTGCGCTTCCCGTTCCTCCCCTGGTACTACTGCTGTGAGCGCTAACTGGTGGATGTATCGTAAACTTACCACCAGTCAGCACACACAACACAAAAAATAAAAAATAAAAATCAGTAGAAAATATGTCCGGAAAATCCGAAATCCGTAAAATTGAGGCCCGTAAAATCGAGGGTCAACTGTATCTCCGAAGCTAATGGACATACATGGAGCAATCAACGAGCTATGTACTTCCCGTAAGCCATCCTATTTTCGTGGAGATAGTTGGCAGAGAAGCAGAGTTGTTAGCCCGTCTGTGGCGAATTCAGAAATTGACGTCATCACATTTCGAAGTCATTTTTCTTGAAACGAATGCAGTCTATTAAAAAAACTTTGGAAAACATTTTCCTCTTATTTTGTCCTGAAGAAACTATCCTCCAAGTAGCGCCCAACATTTAATTTACACCCATTATAGATCCATACATACTTCCAATGATTATTTTTCTTTAATTCTCTAGTTTTTCAGAATAGATCATTGTAATAAGGGGATAATCGAGCAATCATGTAAATTTCATATTCTTCATTACAAATGCCCAAATATCGTGTATTCAAATGACGAATTTCTTCTTTAAGTGTTGCAACATAAGTTATTTATTCCGTTTATTACTAAATTTAACCACGATAGATAGAGTTCGTATTTCTGTGATATATCTAAATAGTTTACTTAATGACTATTCAAATAACGAAATTGAATTCAACTGAAAGGATGCTCGATGCTTGAATTCAACTGATTGGATTAGAAATTCGAGAATTCTCTCAACTTGAGAGAATTAATTTTATTTTTAATTTTTCATCATTTTTAAGATAAACAATTAAAAGTTGAGGAAAACTTAAATTTGTCGACACAGCCTTCGTTATAAACATTATGAACCATTCCTAGGTTGCTTAAATTTTCAGATTTTTAGGGCGTTATCCACTATTCAGTCTTTTTACGCGTTCACAAAGAAACCTCGATGCGCGTAGGGACACACAAATCCGCCACTCGAAAACAAGAAAGCATACGCCCCAGCGATCTGGCAGTCCTACTTCTACAAGCGAAATGGTTCACAGGAGCAATTTGGGCAAGAAATGAAAATTATTTATTAGGACACTTTATGAAAGAGTACGACTTGCCGGAACTCAGGTGATTAAAGTTAATTTCTAAATGCTGCCTACTCTCCCGGCAGGATTAAGGCGTGATGTGTTATTGCCAGAATTCCACTTACTGGAATGACGAAGGCAGTGGTCAGTATTTACGTAAATGAAAGCGAATGCCTTGCTTTTTTGGGACAAAAGTAACATCACGTCATTTCAACTGCAGATTACAACAAGGCGCTAACAAGAATGAACCCTTATGTATGATAACTACCCAAAATCAATTAATCTTTTCTATATTAATTTCGGAACCGAACTGGTGGGGACTTATTATAATTGGGCTACTGGAGAACTGAAGCGATGTCTGATGATCAGATACACAAAGGCTTCGAGCATCATACCAGTGTACAAATTCTTTTTGACGCCAACTGAAAGAATATCTACAAAAAGAATTCGAGTTTGGAAGGAAATATTTCAAGGCATATAAAATGGAAAGGGGGGGGGGGGGTAAAGGAGACTTCATATTAGACAGTGGTTACATGGAATTGGAACTGAACTGATGAACGTCAAGAAGTCCTTATTTCTCCAGTGAACAACCTTTAAACACCAAATTCAATTTCGACAGAGGTCTCTATATTACATAACTGCATCACATGTTACATGGTTAATCATATTTAGGAATGGCTCTAGAATGATGGTTGGAAAAATATATTGATTTTAATGATAACTACTCTTATGAATAAAAATTTTTGCTCAATTTCCAGAAAAACAAGTTAACGGTGCGAAAGAATATCGTCGTCAGAATTTCAAGAGTAACGTTTTAAAACTGGCATTTTACATTAAGGGACCCATTTATAACTTTCAATTTGCAATATTAGAAATTAATTTATATAAATATCAAATAAAGTTAAACTTTTGTTATTTAGTAACTTAAAAATTCCTATTTTATATATAGCTTTCTATTAATCCGAACTAATGCTATCCCTTCGTTCCGGATTAGCGGTTGTTCAGTTGTGTGTATAAAAACACAATTGCTTCTAACATCTTTGATAGTAATTTCGTCCTCGAAATATGTGATAGTAAAAGTATAACAATTGACGTCCCTGTCCTTCAAAAAATATATAAATAAATTAACAAAGTTACACTTATATGGATAGCAATAAGGATAGAATGACAGACCTCAGCTGTTGTTTATTTTCAACATCATTGTAAAAACTTTAATTTGTCATAAAATTAATTGTAGCAAGTAAAAATCGATTACACGAATATGAATAACAAGAAATTAACCCCTTTCCGAGAATGCGTAGGAAAGTATCAGAAGTCCGAATCCAAGGAAATCGCCCTCTTAAACCAGACCCAAATTAGTAAGTCACATGCTAATTGATCCTCCCAACAAGCATCTGAAGCTCTGTCCCCTCTCGTGCAGTTTCCTCCCTTCCCAAAAATATTTAGAAGTTCAAACCCGAAATAGTGGTTTTTGAGATAAAAAGATGTCAAAATTATTTGCAAAGATTCCGATTTTAGTTTTTAAGAGCAAGTAGGTTAATTAATTGAATGGCGAAAACCGAATATCTTACGAATTATTCTATTAATCGATTTTTTCCTAACATATTTTGAAAATCGAAAAGAATATCGTTTTCTTTCGTCTCTTGTCATTCCCAATCGAATGACATACCATATTTTGCCATTTGAGAAATGTTAAAGGTTTTTAAAGGTCACGTGACCAATTTCAAAGACCCATCAGATAAGCTCAAAAGATTCTCTATTAGCGAAAACAAAATTTCAAAAGAGTTAGAGTTTTCGTGAAATCATAGGACAGGAAATGAATACATGCATTTCAGCATATAATCAATTCAATACATTTTAAAACGGACTCCCTCAATTCCGATCCTGCTGTGACAATCCGGTCACTAGTAAAATACACTACCTGGCCATTCGTCACCGGATACTCCATACCAATCAGTTAAACCGGACCCTGCAAGACATCAGCATTGTGTAGAGCCGCCTTTCGCCGGAATGACATCCGCAATCTTTCGAGGAAGACTTTCCACCAATTTGCGATACGTGTCGGCGAGAATCTTGCTCCATTCATCCTTCAAATTGGCAAACAGCTCAGTGCTCTTCTTTGGGCGGCATGGCCTGGCTCTCAACCGGCGCTCCAATTCGTCCCAAAGGTATTCAATAAGGTTAAGTCTGGATTTTGGGCTGGCCAGTCAAGTTTCCCCACATCCATTTCCTCAAGTAGGTAAACGCCTGCTGTATGACAGGGGAGCATTGTCGTGCTAAAACAGGTACTGTCGGCACGCCAAGAGAAGACCGCTGCGTTGCTTAATGTGCTCGTATAGTATCGTTGCAGTTGCAGATAAATCTATTTAGTGTTGGGGGACAAACAGCCAAATTTGAGTCGATTCACGTTTCATCGATGTAAACAATAGGACGATTTTCTCCTTATTTTTT
Organism: Rhysida immarginata; assembly: GCA_023313115.1. Classification (NCBI taxonomy): domain Eukaryota; kingdom Metazoa; phylum Arthropoda; class Chilopoda; order Scolopendromorpha; family Scolopendridae; genus Rhysida; species Rhysida immarginata. Next base: position 1,645,911 of record JAHWFO010001925.1, read on the forward strand.
TTTTTTTTCATATTTCTCAGTTATCTACCTCTCCATGCAGACGTTTTTATTTGTTTGGAAACACGACCAGAACTCATTTTTGCGCTACTTGATTTTAGCGCTTTTCCTCCTTTCATAACTATAGACTAATCTGCAACTATAGCGATACCATACGAGCACATTAAGTAACTCAGCGGTCTTCTTGTGGCGTGCGGACAGTTTGGGCCATTATTAAAGTGTTCCCACAATGTCCATTGGACCGCCACAACTGGTAGCGGGATTCTTTCCATTGTTATGGAGGTCAGTGGCAGCGTTCCTTGCACCACTGTAACCGACGGATCGTATTGGGGGCTGTGATATTTGGCTTGTGAACTGCTGCTCGTCCATGAAAACCAATGCGACGAACTTCCGGCGGACGGTACGATCACTTGCATCGCTAGACGACGCCGATCGAAAGTCCTGTGCCAACGTTTTAACGAAGCCTTCCAGTTTGACATTACACGTTTCAAGCATCGACGGTCGGGATCTGTCAACTTCGTCGGTTTACTGAGTCTGGGTTGGCATGTTAAACCCCCTCTCGCTTCAACTTCAAAATAATATCACTCACTGTCGAAATTTGTTAGAAATATCACGGATCGAATCCCCAAACCTGTGGGCTCCAATGATCATCGCTCTTTCCTCCGCACTAAGTTCGCGTCGTCTGTTCTTTTTGACTGTAGTAGCTTCTATGAGCGTATTCTAACCCGCCATGACGTATACGGAAGATCCCGTGCGGTTTTGAAGATATCCGGTGATTAATGGCCATATAGTGTAGGTCTTGCCTATTGAATCTATATACCCAAACACTATATAGTTCGGACCAATCTCCATAAGCTCCGATCCCAGTGGGCCAGCCCTACTCAATTAATGAAGTACAGCTTGCCTAGAGAAATCTTCACAGCAAATTTTAGGATTCTGTGGAAGTTTTCTACAGTCCTTAGTACTTATTCCCAAAAACTTTTAATCCGGTTTTATTTTATTTTTCATTTTTTTTGCTGGTCAATGACTCCAAAAAATATTACTTGTAATAAAATCTAAGGTAATGCTATCCGGTTAGAGCCTGACTGGATAAGAGGTATTCTCTTCCTGAAAAAGTAGATGTTGCAAATTCATTGATTTCTTAAAGAAAAAATTATTTTGAATATTCAATATACATGTATTTTTTTTAATATGTTAATCTTTACTTTAAATCATCACATCAGATTCATCAAAAACTGATTTTATACGAAAATGCTCATACATCAACTGGCCATTTGCCAAGAAATACAGTATACACACCAACCTTATTGAATTCAACGCTAATTAATCGCACATCAATGAGATCAGGTCTCTCAGTAAAGAATATCACTACCACTATTAGAAATTCTACACGATGCGCTTTCCTTAGGACTTTTAATTATTTGCGTCAGTCGTCTGAGTGAACATGTCACATACTCTTAGCAGTATTCAACCACTTGTAGACATATCTGAAATTAAGACCTGGGCCTTTCATAACAAATTGATTATAAAAAAGACAAACTTTATGAATCAAGTGACTCTTGTTTCCACGGAGATTACATTTCCTAATCTGCCTTCGATCAGAGCATTCGCTGTATTCCTGAGGGAAATTTCTCCAATCCCCAAGATTATTCTGAGATCGACTTGTAACCAACAAGAGGATGAAAGGGTAAAGGAGGGGGGGGGGGGAAAAGAAAAAAAAAAAAAAAAAAAAGGAACAAAGAAAAAATGAATCCCCTGAACAAACAAACTAAAGTTCCTAGAAGAGCTCAACGCGCATGTCCGTTGGGACCGGACGTGTCAGTGAGAAAAATGATGAGTTTCAAAGCTTAACCTACAGGAAATCTTGTCCCTTCACTTTGAAGATAAAAGAAGGGAGGGTTAATTTATTATTTTTTATACTGGTGATTAAACTTAAGAAAAAAAAAAAAAAAAAAAAAGGAAAAGCGTGCCATGTTAAATTAATTAACTTTCCGCAATCAAACTTTAAAAAACACGACTTTAAGATTAACTTTCCGCAATCGTCTAACTTTTTTTAAAGCTTTAAAATGTGCGGTAAAAAAGAAAGTTCATTAAATAACTCGTTGTACTAAGCGAGTGATGAAGCTAAGTTTTTAAAATGTTTAACAATATTAAATTAAAAATGAGGAAATGGCAAAAGTACTGTGATTGGAATTGAAATGGAAACTACAAATGAAACTAACCTAACCTAATAATTAATACCTAGTATTTTATTATAGTTTTCGTCAGCTTCAAGATTTAAAATTCCCGATGTGCGCGTCAATTACTGCTCAATCATTGAGCTTTCACTATGACTTGTCTTATTTTAATGTCGATACAACTAAGGTCGATTAATGTCCATATGCAAGTTTGCGATTGAATAATTTCGTATGTAAAAATCATGATTAAAATATTGACGAAATGTGCTAAAATTTCCGTAAAAGCTCAAAACATGGCAAACTACCTAAATTTAAAATACCATAAATGCCAAACGACCAAACGTATGTAATTATTTTATCAAAATTTCTTTTCTTTTTTCGAGCACGCGACAAGCAGAAAGGGGCTCTTACCTGTCCACTTTTGTTAATTGAAACAACTCTGTTAGTAGGACGTTCTAGATTTATCAATAGGGATGGTCAGAACTTTCTACAAAATCTTTATTTTTTTACATATGATTGTGATTTATGTAATATTTTATTTATTCATCCTATCCTCCTTTAAATTTCTTTTTTTTTACCTTCCCATCTTGAATGTACAGTCAATCATAATTATTCTTTCAAATAACCGCCCATCCCGGCAATGGAGAAGATAACTCTTCCTTAGCAGATATTTTAAATCTTCATTGTTACCACCAATTTACAAGATAATCACTAAATTTGCTTTTTAATCATGACCAGAAACAAACCTGGGGCAAATTTACCGAAAGTTGAACCAATTAATGTGATACGGAATTTTATGCTAAATTGGTTTATTGCAATTTATATATATTGAAAATCTATGGAACTGACATTTAATACTAAACCTGTAAAGGCATTATAATCACGAATTCTCTACACACGTGTCCAGTTGAAACACGATCAGATTTTATCAGATGTCCCAGAGCCACGTACACAAAATTATAATTTAGATTTATTTCTAATAAGAATTAAACAATATCTCTAATCGATAACTATGGGGGGCCTTTTATAGTAGGCAAGGTTAGGGCCTCGTAGGGAGTGCATACTTGTCGAGGAATTTCAACATGTTACATTACCTTCATTTGTGAGTGCTACTGGAATCTTTTCAACGTGAAGATTTTGGTTACATAAGTTGCGTTCAAAATTCAACTATCAGAGTACACCGTCCATTTTTTTTTTCAAGAATCTCAGCCCAATCCAATTCCAAAAAAAAAATAAAAAAAAATAATAAATAAATAAATAAAATAAAATAAAAAAAAAATAAAATATTCTCTATTCAGTGTCTATCCTATGGCCATACTATCCTAAATCAGCTACCTGAAGAGCATCAAACCTGTGAAAGTCAAGGTCTATTTACTCTTTCATTTTCCTTCAAGATAATTCACTTTCTTAAAGAAAACATCGAAATCAAGACAGGAGTTTCCATTGCTCTTAATGAAGAAAGCAGGTTTTTATTTGAATTCGAAAATAGGCTATTTGCACTAGGCGTCACTGGATAATAACGAAGTCGCTACTCACTCAAGAAATCAGAATACTGCGGTTTGGAACTGTATATTAATAATAATAATAATAATAATACGCCGACCTTGCCATAACGACTAGCATGTTTGTTATCCGAGAAAGTTGACCTGGTAAGCAACCCAAACGCGGTCACGTGATAAATATTTAAAACACTTGAGAGGACTATCACGTGACTAACGCCAACTCGCGACCTCATCCAGTTGAATCTCTGAATATTATAAAGGTGAGTAACATATTATAAAAGAATTGATAATTAATTTCTGATTTTAATTTAAAACTATTAAGGGCCCTTTGAAAACCCCCTTGAATTTTTCAAACATACATTTTGAAAGTCTCGCAGACTCCTGTGAATGGCTGAATACATCACAGGGAATCAAAATTATGGAAACCACAGGTCTAGATGAAAGAAAAATAAAGAGCCCTTTTTAAATCAAACTACTTTAAATAAAGGTTCCATATTCATTTGTACATATATAAAAATCCTGTGTTATTTATCATTAATTATATACAGGGTGTCTCAAAAATGACTGATGGATTTTGAAAATCAATAAAAAAAAAAAACGGAATGCGATAGATATGTATCGTTTGCAGCCTTATGCTTAGGAAATCAGGGAATTTTATCCCACCAAATTTCAAATTTAGTTAACATTTCTACCAAGAGATGGCGCTGCAGGCGATCTGTAACAGGTATAGTTAAAACGAAGTATTTCAGCTCGTCGTCAAGCTGATAGCGTGTGCTGAAAATGTCATTGTTTAGTTTTTTGCAACAGTCCTTGCAACATTTTCATACCGGTTTTTATTTTTTCATAGTTTTCAGCGCCATCTGTGGGTGAAAATGTTAACTAAATTTGAAATTTGGTGGGATAAAATTCTCTGATTTCCTAAGCATAAGGCTGCAAACGATACATATCTATCGCATTCCGTTTTTTTTTTTTATTGATTTTCAAATTCCATCAGTCATTTTTGGGACACCCTGTAAATATTTTTAATATTATTTAACGCAATGATATTGCATTTAGTTAAATTTCTTAATAAAAATAATAATGCCAAATGACAGATAATATTACAAACTGATTAACTTAATTCTCAAAAAGAAGAAAAGTTAAGAATAAAATTATAATATTGAAATTAGAGTAGGTCTATTTGCTCATCACTTGTATCAATTTATTCTTTCATTATATTCTCTAAACATTTAAAAAAAATAAATAAATTGAAATTAATATAATACCTTTCTTATCTTCGCTATTCCTTGCCGTCCGCCATAGTTCTTCTCTCCTGAACATTTAATAATCACAATTTAAACCTTAACTTGAGAACTTAAGTTGTTGATGTTTTCAAAAAGAAAACATTTACCACTGTTCATCAATTGTAACGGTTTCATTATTCAAATGACCCCTTCAAAGAATAAATAAGCTGGTCCGCCTTCAGTCGGTTGTTACAATCTTACCTTCTCTCCCTCCTATGAGCATGGACGGTTCCATAAATTTAAATATTTTCAATCACACACACAAAATAAATGACCGTTCTAAATTTTTTTTTTTTTCATTTCAGATTTTTATTTTCTGTTAGCTTCAAATAATTGACTTACCTGCAATATTTTCGATTCTTCATTAATAAAAATTCAAAAATATTAGTCAAACATGTTCATTTAATATTTCATGTCGATATTTTCATTAAAAAGGAATCTAAATTTAATTACAAAAATTAAAAATACTTTAATAGAACTTTAATAGAATAGAGCAAAGCATTTATGTACTCTCAGTTTAAAAATTTAATATCATAACATCTTCGGTCTTGAAGAAGTGAGTCATTAGAAAAAACAAAAAACATTAATTCCATTTTCAAACTGTGTCTTTAAAAGATTTTTTAAAAGGTTATTAATTGTGATCTGGGTTTTATTAAATATGTGTAATTAATCCTCTTAGGCATTTCACTTTTGTCAGTGACCGAAATTTGACTTTAGACATTGGATGTAAATAAAAATTCTTTGTTAACACTCTTAAAGAATTAAGAGATAACAATGTTTTTTTGTTTTTTTTATTTTTAAGGAAAATAAAAAAAATAAAACATTCTGAAAGTAAAACAAAATGGAGTAAGTAAGATACGAAACGTTTGAAGTGATGAAGTGCAAATCGTGCTTCAAAAGTTCAACAAACAAGACGACCACAATTAATGGTTCCACCTCGGAGTTGTCTTTGGAGATGATGAATTGCTCGAAAAGAGTGAAACAACAAACGGCGCAAAAGCATTTCCATTAATTAAAACCCTTGAGCATGTTAGTCAAAACTTTCAAGGGGGGTTGGGAAAATGCTTATGTGAGCATAAGAATAGAAAATATATCACGGAGACTTTTTTTAATTAAAAAATATAAAAATCACGTTTTAAACCATTCGTCAAGAATTACAGCAATTTCTCTTCGTTTTGCGAAAATCAAGAAAACTCTCCTCCATTTGTATTCATAACGTATCGTTCGAATTTCAATACCATATTTCTCACTTTTTCAATTCCTGTCCGTGGAAGAAAATTGTCTTCGAATGGCTTGCGAATACTTAAATAGCTTTTAGCTAACTTTATTCTTTAAAAATTGCCCAAAAAGCCTCTTCTAAGGAGACAACTATTCTAAACTTACCTAAATCGCTTAGGCGGAGACCCTTTTAATAAAAATTATTATTATTATTATATTATTCTTGGCAATTACATATAATAATTACATGCACATCATCTAACACTTCTGAATTCACGAAAAGGCGTTAGAATTTGTTTATACTGTTCTTAATCTGAACACGCAGAGTGTCAAAGCCTTTCCTAAATGGGCTGTTAGCTTACCTGCTTTATTGATTTTTATAAAACGGACGATATGATATATTCTTAACATTTTTTTTTAAGTTTCAAAATTATGAATATAATAAATAATGTGATATTAAATTAAAAATAAATATAAACATTCTATAATATAATAATTAAAATAAGTCAGTTTTTGTGTTAACATTTACGATATCTTATTGCATTGTTTGTTTGTTTTTTTTTTTAAAGAATATAAAGCATTAAAACAAAGCCAAAATTACTCAAAACAGATATTGTGTTAAAGAAAAGGAAAAAAGAACAACCACAGACAACATTTTGGTTTTTAGTATATTTATAAAAATAATATCTGAAAGACCCTCGAGATACAGGTTGATTGTGCTTAATAAACTATTAAGTATAATCATACACCATATCACTGTACCATTTTATTTATTGTTTTTTCGGTATTAAAAATTTATAAACTTTTTATTTATTAATAAACAGAAAATAAAAACTTTATTTAAACATGAAAGTCCAATAAATGAAACGGCAAATCTTAATAAAACTAAACACTTGAGCAAACCAACAAAATTTGAATAAGTATATTTTTTTAATATGTAAAAATTTCAAACTTTTCACGGCAGAGCTACTGATGAATGAAATGGATTGATCAGATATGTTGGAATATTTTTTTTTTAAATTAAAAAAAAAAAGAATGAAAATATTTTTTATTTTACATTTGATTTTTTTTCCGTCTCTCTTTGAGAGAGAGTATTTAAAAAAATTAAAAAAAAAGTTAAAAAAATTTTCCGCAAATTTCATCAGTAACAAGAATTTGATGATGTTAAAATTACGAAGTCACCCAAATTTATTATAACTTACAGTTAACAATATTGACATTCAAAACAATAATTATAGTTAAGTATTTCTTAAAATAATCAAAGTAGAATAAATGGAAATTCTCTTATATACCAATCACTTTGTTATTATAATGATTTCTTTTTTTATTTATTTATTTATTTATTTTTTTATTTTTTTACTTTTTAAAGGAAAAACACATGTTTGCAGCATTTACTTGAATAGGAAGAAAAATTAAACTTTTAATTCAACATATAAACCACCAACCTAAATCTTTTTTTAATAGAAGACTTTTAAAAATCTTTCGTTAAAGAAGAACAGCAACAAGAGGTTCGTATTTCTACATGTCAAAAAACAGAATTTTTCGGCAACGGTAAATGCATTTTTTTTTCCTTTCCAAAAAACTGTAAACGATTATGGAAAATTATTTAAAGCGAATGAATTTTTTTTTTTTTTGCCTATTTCTTTTTTTTTTCTTTTACATAATTCTTAAGCTGTTTTGGAAGCTCCCCATATGTTATTCTTACATGACAGCTGAAAGAGTTCATGACTGTCTTTTAAAATCAGTCTTAAAATATTATATGGTTTACGCACTACTCCCTGTATCAAACGTTCACTTGACAAATTTGGCACAAAATTTTAAGGTGTAAAATGATCAGAGACATGAAAATAGTGGTCTAAGGGATTTAAAATTAATCGTCAAATGGTTGAACTGAAAAGAACACATGTATCTCCATGTTTTGGTCATAATAATCACCGGCTTATATTTCTTTTCTTTTTAATATCAAAACACAGCCGTAGTTTCGTAGAGGAGACCAGGAGAGTATTATTATTTTTCTCGTCATTTAGGTTGTTTTTTTTGGTCCGGTAACGGATGAAATAACGACTAGCACTCGCTCTCTTTGCCATCGACTGGGAATTCGTCAGTCGGGACGGGATGTCCTTTCTTAGCTGCCGCTTCTCTTTTCCTGTGCGCCAGAACAGCTACAAAAACGACAATCATGAGCGCACCACACCCGGCTCCAGCACCGACATATAACCAGGGAAAATGCTGCTGGAGACAGTTCTCCTCGGCCTCGTCGTTACCTGAAGGACAGTGAACTTTGCCGTCGCACCAGAGTCGAGGACTTATGCAAGCATTCTCTAACTCTGGACACGTCGTCAGACACTCTTCGTGGTAGGCTGCCTTTTGTCCGGGTTGTTTGGCTTTGGAAACTTTCAGCCAGGTAGCCACGTAGGTACCTGCTTGTTTCCCGATGAACTCGATAATCAAGTTGTTGTTATTGTTGTTGTTGTTGTTCGCATGGATGCTGTTCGATTTCACGCTGCTGCTCATCTTGGTGGACTTCGTCGATTTGTTCCAGGCTTTTGAAAACACTTCAACCGTGTCGGTATCGGATTGACTTGGGCAAACGATGACCATCGCTTCAATGTCGCCCGGGCTGAAAACAGCCACGCGGTTGGACGTTTTGCACCAGTTCAATTGGGCATTCCCCGAGATGCTCACGTACACGTATTTATCGGTGGTCGCTTCGATGTACCAAGGGCATTTCGGGGTGTACCTCCACCTGTCTCGATCTGCCCGCATCACAATGTCGCCTCCTATGCCCGTAAGGTGATGGCTGCTATCGCAATCCGAATAGTGCACAAATTCGTAGATCGCTTCAAATTCATAGTCAGATGCGTCCTCTTTAGGAGACATCCCAGAAATGGAATACACAAGCTGCACATGAGGACTTGCACTCTCGATTTCTATCTGCCTATCCAATTGACAGATGCACGCTAAAGGGATGCTCACGTCATTCCACAGGAACTGCGTCACACGCAATTCACTCGTAGTGTCGTTAGCATGGACGCACGTGTAGCGGTTCGTATCCGGATGGTGTTTGTTGTGGCAGATGTGTTTGCCTGTCCTCAAGCGCTTCAGCACCAGTCTCACCCGTTCCGTTGGCTTGGCGGCGAACGTGAACGTACACGTAAGATTCTGTCTACCTCCTCGACCGTATAAAAACAAATTCTGCGGAGAAGATACGGGGCCACGTTTATGACCATCCGTACTCCGAATGATACGATCACAGTCTGTACCATTGACACTGTGCCCAGTTTGGTAAGTGTTTACAAATTCATATCGCGCAACAAAACGCACGTAATCCAACCGAGCGTCATCATGAATACCGTACCGCAAAAAGAGATCTGGTCCCGTGGACACGTAGCTTTCTTCGGGTACTTTGCAAGGCCTCACGGGAATATACTCGGCATAATATCTAGCATGAGCACACAGTCTTGGCACTCGTTCACCAGTCGCTGTATCTAAAAGAATAGTTCCACTATTATTGTTCTTGGACATCGAGTCATTTGGTAATCCATTATACAACTCGATGCGAATGATGTACTGATCTTCATTGTGGGAATCGCGTCGCGTCTCGGCATAAAAATACACAAAATAGAGCCAAATTACTTCGTCCTCTCTTCCACGCAAATGATACGAACATCGGGTGCCGTTGGGTGCTGAGTGTTGCAAACTAAACAGTGCACCTTCTCTGCTCTCTTCGCTGCTCACTATCCAGTCGCACTTATGTTCGTGCATTCGCGTTCCTAGGGACTCCTCGGAAACGAATCTCACATCCACATTTAGCTCAAAACTGTGAAGTTCGGGATGATCGTATGGGATGGAATGAAATTCAAGAAGCATTTCCGGTCCACTGGAAATTACCTCGGGTAGTGGGCCCGAACGACAAAACTTAAGCCATAAAGGATCATTGACCGTGGCACCGTCGTAGATCTTGACATAGTCGTGTTGGCACTCCATACCGTACCAGAGACCAGAGCGCTGAAACCCAAATGGCCCACCGTATTTCTCGTGAGGAGCCTGCGATGTTTTCACTTTGAGTTTCTCCTCGTTCCTCTGGGATACAGCAATCATCGCATGTTGGCCTTCTGGCACGGTGATCTGCGTTATGTGGTAGAAACACGACACGTTTCGAGGATAAATGCCAGGAAAGTTGGGAGACTGAACTCGGCACACTTGAGAGTCACAATCGTGGTAGCTTCGATCGCACACAGTCCCTGGGATCAACTCCCCTCGATGATGCATGCTATTTGGAACTCCGTAGCGGGTGACGGCATCCAGCCGCGACAAGAAACGGTAATTGACACGAAAATCGAAAGGGATATTAGCCTCCGACGACCGGTTGGACGCCACTAATATTAGCTTGACGCTCTGTGTTTCGCTGTAGTAAACATTCCAGCGGACGCCTTCGCCGCACCACGCCCCAGCACTCTCTTCGGACCGATTGTTCTCAATGAGTTGCATGTAGGCGTAGGGGCAACCGTCGACAAAGTGAGATGTTAGGGTGCCCAAATTGAACTTCTCGAAAGAAAGCTCGACGATATCTCCAAGCTCACCTCCCCCGGCAGTGAAAACCAAAGAGCAAAAGTAAGGAAACTTTTTAGGCTTGGAAAAGTCAATAGAGTATGTCTTGTGGCGGTCTCCGTAATAAGTCCGATTACATCCTAAAATAAAGACAGAAAAAAAAAACAATACAATTACAAACAGAAATTTAGACAGGCTGCTATGATTAAGAACTAATTCTCAGTAATTATTTTACAAATATCTATGGCTAGCAGTTTAAAATTGTTTTAAGATTATCTGGCAAGAGTACGTGAATAAATTTTATGTGAAGAATTTATCTACTGACACGTCATATGCTGTTAAAGTCAAAGTACAATAAGAGAGTATATGATTTGGTATAAGAAGTGCTCAAAATGTGCTCCTTGAGCCTGAATCACCGAATCATAAACACGAACTATGGCCAAGTTATTGCGGATTATATTGGTGTCAACAAAATAAATGATTGGTCGATTGTTAATTGACTGTATTTTGCCTTTTTAATGGTAACTACATTTTTGGATTTATTACTACACAAATAAAACTTTGATCTGTTGTAATTCTGTATCTAAATGGAATACGACCTATATTCATATCGCATTTTTTTTTGCTCAAGCTGAACTCCCCAACGCAATGCCCAAGTTTTTTTTACAATCTTTGTGAATGACCCTGTATTGCTCGAATACATATAAAGCTAAAAATTATTGAAGAAATATTCTGACAGTTAAGTAACTATCACTTGAATTGAATCATTGAAGATCGGAAGACTAACAATTTAAGGAGGTTGGCGGATAATTCCATTTTTCGCCTAATGGCCGATCGTTGCGACTTTATTTTTTAAGTTCTATACACGTTATCATATAATAAAAAAGCAGAAATGATGAAAGAATTTCTTTTCACTTGAAACTATTTTATGTACTTGACTGAACATGCGATAAACGTATATAAAATAAAATTAATAATAAAATAATAATAAGTCAATTTTTTTTTGTCCAAAATTTTGGGTTAGATGATATTTTGGCTTTCAACTTAAAAAATCTATTGCTTAGAAATCTACTGCTTGTAAAAAAAATTCAATGAACTAGGCGAAAATAACCCCCTCTTAAAAGGTGCCGCCCGATGCAGACCACCCCCTCGGCCCCCTCTCGCTACACCCCTGGTTGCAAATCCTCAAAACTAGGATATACATCAGGAGTGCATCAGGCCTTGTAAAGGTATTATCTAGTTTGACATATACCTCTCTAATTACAGTAAAATTTCGTTATTATAGAGTTCCTGGGGATACACAAATCACTTCGTGTTATCCGAGATTCGTTATATTCGAGGCAATGAAACTCCTATTGGCCCAGTCGAAATTGGTTTATTATACCAAAGATTTCGTGATATCAGAGCGCGTTTAAAAATAACAAGTGTGGATACAAAAATGAGCCCCCAATGAGCCTTTTATTTTCGTAACCGAAGCAGATATGTCGATTTTGATGAATCCAATGAGTAGGAACACATGGACACAGGTGACCTATCCCATGGACACATTCAAATCCTATCTTAAAAACCGTAACAGATACACGAAAAATTCCAATTGAAAACTTGTTCAACATGGAATTCCGAACAAAACGAAAAAAAATTTCCAAAATCTGATGAACGGGTGCACCATGGAATAGGTCACCATGGATTCATCAAAATTGATATATCTGCTTCGGTTACGAAAATAAAAGGGGGGGAGGGCTCATTTTTGTATCCACCCTGTATATAGAGTGAAGAGTGAACATAAACTCCCCTCTTTACCCGAACAGAGTTTAGCTGTGCAAAGAAGTGAAAGGACATTTTGAACACCTAGTGTATACCAGTTGACAGAAACATTACACAAGATTTTCATTAACATTGTATGTGTACATTTTCAGTTATTCAAAATCTTTCAGGTAAAGAGAGTTTATGATCACCCTGTAATTCACAATGCAAAAGATACGAACTTGTGCACTGTCGAGGTTCGTCGCTTTTGTCGCCGCAGTCGTTGTTGCCGTCGCAGAACCTGTCGAGTCCCGTGCATTGGCCGTTGTCACAGAAGAACTCGGAGATGCGACAGGCTTTCCCATGGAGAAAGAGTAGGAGGAGGAGGCCCAGGAGCAGAGAGGCGTATTGCTCCCATCCCATTGCGGTTCCACAGCCGGTGAAGAGGGGGAGGAGGAGCAGGGAGGGAGGCGAATTCACTCTCTCACCTACGCGAACGTCATCTGGTTGGCACCGATGAGTTCTGCAAATAGAAGAAAAACGAGGCATCTTGTATGAGAAAACTGTCAGAACAAAATCTCTAAAAATATTACTAAACCGCTGAGCAACATTATGAAAAAGAAAACTTTTAACGAATGCAATATCTAAAAAAAAATCAGAACTAGGATAATCGTTTACTAAATTAAGCTTCATGCATTAATATTGTAGATGCCACTGTTTGTTATGCGGTAAAAATTGTAACGATTCAAAGTATTATCGTTTTTTTTTTATTCCTATTCAAAGTAAGATATGATTGCGGACGAAATACTGGATTCGTGAAAAACAAAATGTAACAAGTTCCCGGAATAAGGATATAAAAACTGAAATACGGTAATGCAAATGAAAAACAGGTTATCAGTAGTTCGCAACAAGTCTCTGGATGTAGTATTATTGTTGGCGTGTGTTTCGAATACGCACATGGCGCACAATGGTTCATCGCATCATTAGATACATGCAACATGTCCCTTCTCAAACCGCGAACAAACATTAAAGTTTTTGTATTGCTAAGAAAATCCGCAGCATACGCAATGAGAATCTTACAGGAGATGTTCCGGTTCACTGGTCTCTTTTGGTTCAACAGTACCTTGCGAAACACACTATACCAACGTTGGAACTTCCACCCACTCACCTGACTTTGCGCCATTTCCATCACATCATAGTGTTAACATAGAACTTGGAACGTCTGCAGAAAGCCATTCACAGGGGTTAAGAATCCAAAGGAAGGTCGCCGTTTCTTCGTCAGAAACATTGCGGGGCATGATGATTTCTTTAGCAGACAAAAAGCAAACAATAGAAACGCATATAGCCGTCAAAGAAGTGAAAGCGAATGCAGACAAGGACTCTGTTGATCGAGTTTCTTGCCTTCAGACACACTGTAAACATTATTGTTATGCATAAGGTCTCAAGAGTCTGTAAGGCCATGAACCCGGGGCTGCTCACTGTAGCAGTCGAAAACGTTTGCTCCTATACTGCCTTTCTAAATCCAGGTGGGCAAGAAGCTCCAGAATCCGGCTGCATTTGTCCCACTGCGAGTTCCATATTTTCGGGGATCTGAAAAAACATCTGCCTGAAAAAACATTTCCACCATTAATTAACACTTTCTACGCTCGAGGAATCCTCTTGTGTGACAGAGGATAAAGGAGATTATGTTAAGGCGTGTTGCAATTATTCTATGGCTCGTTTTCAATTGAATGTCCCTTATAGATCAGGAATTTCTGTCCAAAATACAGTGACTGCATTTAACAGAAAAATTCTTTAGGGCTATAATATAAAGAAGAATGATGATTTTCCCCCCTATATCTTCTTCTTTAGAATGATATTTTCTTTATCCGAAAGCGCAAGAATTGTGAATAGATAAGCGAAGGTCTGAATAGGAAAATGAAAGCGATCCTAGTTTATCATCTTTAAAAGCATATTTTAATAACATCGCCATATGTTTATAAAGCAAATATCGGATCCATCAACGGCTGCTTTACGCTATTTACAATAACTTTACAGACAGGAAGATAAGACTGTGCCATAATGTTTGTACAAAAGACGAGTGGCATGTGAAAATTTTTGAAGCTGTTGCACTTTATTTACTTTTTCCCCCTCTCTTTTTTTTTTCGTTAAAACAAGGGAAGGAAAAACAAGATGGGGATAATGGCAAAAAAAAGCCCCAGACTAAATAAAAAAACAAAGTGTTGAAAAGAGAGAGAGAGAAAATGAGAGTAGGAACTTTTAAATCCAAACGGAGCAAGGAAAGCACTCGCTAGATGCGTTGCAAGAAACTTAAGTAAATTCCCTCCCCTTTCATTGAAAAGAGAAAGAGGCAGCTTTGACAAGAAACGCTTCTCATTGCAAAGCAATTTAATTAGTTCCATGCCAACAAAGTAATTTAATTTCCCGGGAATCTATTTTAAATGCCAAGCGACAAACAACGCCGCTGGATGGCCACTCGGATTAAAAAGAGAAGGGAAAAAAATTAATTATTACAAAGCAAAAAAATATATAAAATAAATTAAGATAAAAAGAATTAAGGAGATGGAAAATTTATGTATGTTTTCTTTTAAATGTTGTGCATATAGGACCCGCATTAAAAAAGAATTGTAAACTAACAGCTTTGCCCCCCTTCACTGGTAGACCATCATTTATTTAACGAAATTTAAAGACGGCCAAACCAAAGTCATCGAAGCAGAACTATTAAAACAGACTAATTTGTAAAAACGCATTAAAATATAAATACTTGTATTATTTAAAACAATTCTAATATTAACGCTTCAAAATTAAATTCGACGTGTCGCTTTACTAAAACACCCCCACGAAACCCGACTACTGAATATGTTCATATTTCATTATTACATTAAAGTGAAATGTTCATCGCTTTCCAAGAAAGGTTAAAACTTGCTGACAGCCTCTCTAAAATACGGTAGGTCTGTATTTATGTATTGCCAACATTTAATTGGCATTGACCGTTTTTCGAGACTATGGCCTAAGGTTTTGGGCTTTCAGGAAAACTCTAAACTCTGGATGTCTCTGAAATTTGAAGTACTGATTGTACTCGAAAAATGAGGGATACTAAGCACATTAAACTAAGCAACCATGGAAAAGATAATTATATTTCAGCGCTCGACACCGACATTGCCCCGACTCCATGGATTAGCATGGAAATGAGTGCATGGGTGCGAAAGTGCAAATCATTCGAGATGCTGGCGAAGAGGTAAATGTGTAAGCAGATACTCATGTGGACGATACGCTATAGGCGGAAGGAGCGATTTTTAACTTTAGACAAATTGCTTGTTGACCTTTTCATTGAAGTCATCAACAATAGATTCGTGTTTTTTTCTAGCCGTGTAATTTGTAATCTTTTCTGGAAAAAAAACCAAAAAACCAGTTCAGCATGCCTTTTCTATCTGAGCGAATCGGTCCTCTTTTGAACTGTAGCTGATTCTATTGATTTGTGTAGAGTGTGGTTATTTCATTATCAGCCAGTGAAGTTGCAGAAACGCTGCCTCCCACTATCTGGTTGAGGAAAATAACGTTAACGTTTCTATAACATCCAAGTCTTTCTTGCGCTGTTGCTCTTGGAGAGAGCAATGCTTTTGCTTTTGTTTGTCTTTCAGCTGTTTACCACGCTTGGAATAATGGGAGGAACGTAGATCCATTTGTGTTCGAAAAGTACCATCACCATCTTAAATTCTAAAAATACGATCAACTTCGACATAAATGATTCTGATCAGAATGGAATGAAAACAGCTTCATGAATCGTTTTTGTGCACATTTGTCTTTAAGCGCCCAATTTCGAATTTCTATGCGCACTCAAATTACGCTTACCCACATTACTAATGAAAGGAGTGTCATGTTCATGTGAGTCATACATGGCTCTTTCATATTTTTTTTTCAAATTTTAGCAGTATTTGACAAAATTTTTTAAACAATTAATAGAATTCATTAAAATATTAAAAAAAAGTTTTCAATAATAAACACTAGCTAATGAAAATTCCTTATAATAATTAAACAATTGGATACGCGATATTATTTTCTAAAGAGGGAGATCACTCGTTACTACAAAGCTAGGTATTAGAAATGATTAGAGATTACTAAGATATATCCCATGAATACACGATTAATGAAGCAGGTCCGAACAATCTCTTTCTTATTTTATTTTTAATACCACGCTATCACAAAATTTCTTTTTCATTTGAGGCCGATATCACAAAATTTCTTTCTCATTTGAGGCCGATATCACAGGCACTTAAAGGGAGGTTTGACATTTGCCATAAAACTGAATACAGAATAGATGCTGGCACACCTTCCATTGATGCAACATCATTTCATCCCAGTCGAACAACAGGCAACAACAATTAATCACACGTTGCTCGAAACTAAAAGTCAATATGTTTATGGTTAACGCCTTTCCAACATTAATTTTGCTGTCTTGTAAGATTAATGTTCTCTCCGTGTAATTTGATAATATTCGTGTCATTATTCATTATAAGTTATATATTGATTTTTTGCCACTCCTTTTACCAATAAAAAAGACAACAAAGAAGCGAGCAGTTATGAGTGATTTACAAAAAAACAAAAAAACAAAAAAAAAACAACAAACAAACCCGAAAACCAATTAGGTTGGATCAGATTTTTAACACTGAACACGCTCGTTCCGAAACCAATTTTCGTTATACATGGGTAATTGCTAGTATTATTCTGAAATTTTAACTTTTACTATAAACATTTTAGCAACTATTTTTATACAGCGAGTAGCCACTTTATTAGGTAGATCTCTCGTAGTAGATTGAACAGATCTGATTAGAAAAGAGTGTGACCGGTAATCATGTTACCGCGGTTCAAGGGCATTTATTCGGCAAATTATGTTAACCAAACCATATGAGCAAAACCAATGATTCGAGCGATTTCGAACGCGGAATGAAATTGCTGGAATGAACGCGCGCTGGATTTTCAACTTCCAGTATGTTGGCCTTTTCTCGTACAACTGTTGCTCATCGTCTTAAGAATGTTTGCAGAGGAGACGTTAGACAAAATTCTGAACGTTAGATCGTATCGGAACTTTGTTGCCGATCTTATCCACTTTACTATGAGTACGCGGTCTTATCAAAATGTGACATTCATGAGCTTATTCGGCGCCCTTGTGGTTCCAGTATCATGATCAAAAGTTTGCTAAACTTCCATGACCCGCGTAGTATCTATATCTTAATTCATTGGAATTTGTGGAATATCATGCAGAAAAGTGCCAAATAGATAATGGAAAAAGAAAAGGTAATAGCGTAGGTCGCGTATAGGGTGAAAGGGTTACATCATTAAGTATGATTGTATGTTCACCAAACTTTGAAGCGATGTTCATCAATAAACAGGAATCAAAGGATGCTCTTTTTTGGAAATGACGCCTCCATGACAAACAACCAAGTTTAATAAGAGGTGTGGCCATATTTGCACGAATACGCTCTTGTATTCTTAAAATACTGAAGCAAAACTGTGCGAATGTCATCTTGAGAGATGTCTTTCCATGTCTGAAGCACAGTTGGAAGCTGGTACGATTGTAAACGCTTGTTTCTTCAGAGGATGCAATACACGCCATTAATTCCTATATGGGGAATCCCTGCGGAAGAGCTTCATGTTGTTTTCCGCCAAATGCCGAGTCGACGGCGAAAATGGTACAGATGAAAGCTGATTCGTCCATCATTTTCTGCCCATAATCATGCGAGTCGTGATTTTTATATCTGGAAATGGTATGGATACTGCTTTAGCTCGCCTACAGTATGCAAAATAGAATATGGTCCATGTATATACGTATCTATCTGGTCATTTCAAAATTGTATTTAGCCATTATTTGAGCAATTCTGGCGCATTTCGGCTGAGATATTGGTTTAGTGGTTCACTTCTATGCAGAAACGTTTCTGTACCCCCCACAATCATCCTGTATTCAAATTCGATATTATCTTGACAGCTACCAATGAACCAACAGTGACATTGAAATATAACATGACAGGTGTTTCCGATACACTACGTTCCTGCTAAGCATGACATTGAAATAGAATGGGGCAATACATACTAAAAATTAAGCTTAGATTATAGTCGAAAGAAACAAGCACCACTCTTGTACAATGAAATCCTCAAATGAAATAAATAATTTCATTGTAGATAAGTAGTGTTCGGTTTCTTTCGATTGTTAACTTAAGTTTCTTTCTCTTTCTCTTTTACTAAAGGCTAGGGGGTGTTTCGAATAGTATTTAAAGATAAGTCACCAATGAACTTTTTTTTCTAAATTTTAAAAATGAAAAAAAATTTAAAGTAGAAAAATAAACATTTTATTCTATCACTAATGCTATGACTATATTAAATCCGCATTCCAGCATCTAATGATGCTTTTGATAAATATACGAGGATTGTTCAATGAAACACGCTTGGACTGCGCAGCCGCGAAGGTATCGGACAGCGGAATAAAATGGTATCGGACAGCCGCGAAGGTATCGGACATGTGTAACACCAGAGTTTCTTAAAATGTTGCAGAAACTTTGATGGTTGACTAATTTTTTAATTATTTTATAAATTTTCTCAGTATAAATATTCATATTCACATGGGTAAGACATTAGAACATTGAACCTATAAACCATTGAGATTTCAGGGGTTCTTTGAAATTTTTAGATGTGAAAGGGGGTCACGAGAAAAAAAAAGTTCAAGAAAAGCAATTGTTTATATGCATTGTTTAACAGAGAAGTGTCTGTCACATATATTAGCTGTTTGCTTCTTTCTAAGAATTGTGATTAAGTTGGAAGATGGCATTCATGGTAGACAATTCGTCCAAAGATAATCTGCGTGCTGTGATTCAGTTTTCGGCCGCTAAAGGGCGTCAACATTTATGCTGATCGTTATGCAGACACCTTAAAAGGTTAACGTGCCAGCATCAAGAATAAATAGTCCGCGAACGGCGTTATCCGTCTGCATGATAATGCCCGCCCTCATGTAGCCCGAAATGTTCAATATTTGTTTGCTCGCCATATTGGAAAATCTTTGAACATCCACCTTACAGTCCCGATTTTCCCCCGTGCGATTTCCATGTCTTTGGCCCTCTAAAACAATCATTAAAAGGACGGCGGTTCAATTCCGCCAACAATCGCGGGAATTTTACCAGATGGGACTCGTGCCTTAATGTTATGGAGGTTTCTTTTAAATTCTTTGAATAAAAATTGCTTCCCAGCCTCTAAACATGTTTCTGTTGAACAATATTCGTACCATCAAGTTCTATGAACGGGCTACAATAATGAATGAATTTATACCACTACATTAAAGATCATAAGAAATGATCTCAAATAATCTCTATAGTGTAATTTAAGATAACGCAATAAACTACGTTTACGGATTGAAACAAGAGTGGAGAGGACCAATTTTATAAAGAGACCATAAGCTTGATCAAAAATAAATGCATTTGAGGTTGTACTGTACATATGAGACTGTTTATCAATGACAATTGATTTTTGACAACAAATCCAAATTTCAAATTGTAAGTGGCAAAAAGTAGCATTGTCGTCACTAAGATGGTGTATTGAGAACCCATATTTTTAGAATTTTTCAAAAATAAAGAAACGATAGTAAATTAATTGATAAAAATCGTCATATAATGAATTCATAATTTATGTTCTCATTATGATGCCTAAAAAGTGAAACAATGCTTCAACTATAATATATTTTTGAAATTCGAAAGGAAAGATAGACTTATAACAAGAGACAAATTCATTGTTGTCGTCAGCTATACAATAATCGTTTCAAGCACTAAATTTCATTGTGGAACCAATAACTAAAAAAAAAAAAAACCTTTAAAAGCTTCTTTCTAACAAACCAATCTATTTGAAACCGCCAACTGCTTGAAAATTCAAAAAAGTTTACCAAACATACGAACCATTCAAAATCAAATTCCTTATGTCCTGAAGCCAAAAAAAAATCTGAATTTCATCAATTTTAATGTTACTCCTGTTCTTTTACGTCGTCTGTTTTCCTTCGCCGTAGAGAAATTTTTTTCCCTTCCCTTCCCTTCCCTTCCGACTTTAGCCTTGGCGCACCCTGCAACCCTCTTCCATCGTTTAACTTGTCTACTCCGAGTAGGAATCGATTCACTGAAGGTTTCTTCAACTCTTCGCCAGGGCGGCGCTGTCCGCATGCCGAGTCCAGAGCAGTTCAACCGTTGTCTGAAGTCGTTATTCATTTATTGCATGGCGACAAGGAAAGGGTGAGATGGCCACCATCATCACTTCCAAATCCCCGAAATGCGTCGAAGGATCAAAGCAGATGGCGCAGCACGACAACTGATGAACACGCACCTTCACTCAGCTTTTTCAGCAAACCTTTATATAGACAGATGGCACACGCAAGTACCATATCTATTCCTTATGTCCGGAATTCGTACTTTTACAGACTTTTCACATATATACATTTGAATGTTATATGAACAAAAACATGTCTAGGTTACAATAGAAAATGTCTGGAGGGAAAGCTACAGTCTCTTCTTGGCTCTCAACGCTGGCCACTGGGATATGCCAGATTAAAGTTTTATGCATTAAAAAAATAAAACTTATTTACTCATAAAAACCTAAAAGATTTTACTAATTTTATCAAATATTACATTTCACTGAAGGATTTCAGTTTTTTTTGCTTTAAAAATGCTTTAACCTAACCTACCTATTTATAAGTGTTTCTGAATAAACCGAAAACAAAGAGTCTTCCTAGTTTAATTTCCACCAAGTTTTCTCTTAATTTGAATCAAAGTGAATCTGGGTATTGTTAGCCAGAAAAAAAGTTTTGAGCTTGGCACGAGCCTATTTATCTTTGAGCTTTAACTATTTCATGATTATTCAACCTTCAACTATTAGGTAATTCCTTTAGGATTTGTCGTGGTTCATTGCTCGATTACAAAACACGGTCTCGGTGGTAGAGTATACACTTCAATCAGTAGAGCAACATAATCGTCGTTTTCTAAACAAAGAAGAAAGAAGAACTGCTCGAGCTGTTTTAAAAGAGGATAAGAAATATCTCCTTAAGCTTTCATTTTAATACATGGTGCAAGAATTAAGATCGTGTTCTCCAAAGACTTTCCCTTCGATCGTTCTTTCTAAGAGCTTGCGTGCTCGAAAGGAAATGACAAATTCCCTCGGTGTATGCCAAGAGATAGAATGAAAGACGAAAGCGAAGGATTTCATCAAAGTAACCCTTTGTTTTCCACCGAAAAGTCGAGAGCTGGAGGTGAGTTATTAATTATGAACTCGTTTTGAGCGATCGATATTAATTGGATTAATCGTAGAAATATGGTGGCCGTGTTCGGAACATTTGCGCAATCCGCCACCAAAGGGGTCAATAGACGATAAAGCACCTCTGAAATTCGAACAAGCTGTTCTGCACACGATAATCAGACTCCGACCTACACGTGTACTCTGCAAATGGCAACGTAGCCAAAGAACGCGAACGAGAAAGAGAGAGAGAAAGGCAAGCCGACACGGGTTAACCCATTGCATAAACAATGTAAATAAATGTAGAACATTACACACAACTCGTTCAATAAATACCAATGAGCGCACAACAAAGTTTCCTGTAATAACAAAGTTTAAAGTTTCATAGCTAGCTCCTTTCATTGCACAATGAACACTGAAAGATTCAATTTAGCTTTCAAGGTTTCATTTTTAAAATGATTTAGTATGTATGTATCAAATAAATGAGAGCGAAACATGACATTGTTCTATGTTTTTCTGTATGATTCATATGCTCTACGCGAAAAAAATTTAAATTCGATACTAATTCTAGGTAAATTAATTCCATTTTGGATCTAATATCTGAGGCGCCATCGGTGAGCAAACGCTGAGTTTTCCCATTTAGGTAAAAGATTTATTGGTTCATGAAATTTTTGGTTATTATTATTGCAGGAAAACCACTTGGAATTGTTTATATCCTCAGGCCCTACCTTAATAGTTCTTTAGTTAGAACTTGAAATTATTAAGCCTTTACCAGTTTTATGACAGTGTATGTAATATGAGATTATTATCATCACAACCATAGAAGGATCACATCAGGATCAATCTAAAGCCAAGTCCCAGATAGGGCCAAGTCTGTTGGGCGCAAGAGAAGGGATGGAAAAAGTTGATTCAGTAGAAGAATTAATGTCCAGGCATAAAATTTTTACTCTACTACTATATGTGATAAGTGTTTAAAATTGTCGCGTTTTATAGGATTTACATATTCAATGTCCTCAGGCTTTTGTGTACATGCATATATTAACCCTTTTGGCAGAAGGAACCTTAGGTACGTTGTTTGTACAGGTCTTTTGCAAATAATGTGTATTTCCGTTATGTATGTCGCTTTGTTTTGTTAACTTACGAGGGCAATAGTCTTTTCAGTTATTATTGCTGTGTCAAAATATAATTTATGACAACGTCTAGAGCAGGAGTCAGCAAACTTTTTTTTGTAAAAGTTCAAATAGTAAACATTTTATAATACAAGCGAACTTTTGATACTCAAGGATGCTTTTGTAGATAGGCCTACTTAAATAAAATAAGCAAACAAGTCTTTCTTGTTTATTCTTAGCTCGTAGACTATAAAAAAAAAAAAAAGCGGCTGGCCGAATTTGGCCGGCGGGCCGTAGGTTGCCGACTCCTGGTCTAGGGAAATGTTTACGTAGGTAAGCTTGTGCATCTTAGCTAGACAGTTGATGTATGATGTTGTTGAGTTGTGTCTGTAAATAGATTGTAACAACCTTGAGATTTGCTGGATGGTTTCGTCTGTGATGTGGCATGTTCCTGCAAGACCCATTGGTCGAATGCTTGTATAGCGATCATGGCCCCTTCAGTTTCTCCAAAGAGACTACCTTCATTTAATCAAAACTCGACGCTTGTTTTATCAACATGTTGATGGTTGAGATCAGAAGGATGTTGACCACGGAGTTCCTTTCCGAGGCGTGCATATTAAAGCAACGTGTGCGCGTTTTGTCATTATTATTATACCATGAAAGGAAATTACAAAAAGAAAATTTAATTAAGAAAATTTTCGCTGAAATTCCTACTTTATGTCTTAACTATTTAGACAGTCAAAACACGTTTGGTTAAACTATAGCACCAAAAGCAATGCCTGCTGAAAAACGCATGAGCTTCTTCAAAATTTAAATTTAAAAATAAAACATTGTAATTGGCTTACAAACAAACCGATGGAAGGAATTTATCAATCCTAAATATCACAAATGGTACGTTTAGCATGCATTATTCACTATTCTATAGGGATTTCTAATCGCATCGGTTTATTGACCAGCTTGCTTTAAACTCTCCACTTTATCGCGATTCGACTCTTATGCAAATATTCAACGAGGCCCCCTGTTCAAGGAACCCTTAGGGAATTCCTGCAGATAATCGAGCAGAACTGGTCTCGATACAGTTCAAACAGCGGTCGTCAAAGAGGAAAGTGCGGTTTTGTTTTTCTTTTGAAATCTCCTTCAGTAATTAAGTAATTATCGTGTAATGAGATAACAGTTAATAATTAATTACTTTCTGAGAACAAGTTAGAATGTCAGTAACGTTTCTAAAAATATTTTTACGCATTTTCCCCTATTTAAACGCCTTCTCTTTATTTCAACAGTAGATCAAATCAGTCTTTCATGATAGGAAAATAAATTAAAAACATTTGCTTAAATCTATCGCAACAAAACTTGCAAGCTCAAATATTATGAAAAATGTTTTTCTTTACTTTGAGCAAATGACTCGAAAGTTTGCCAAATGTCAGCATTTTACCTCTTTCCGCTAATCTTTGGCCTATTAAGTTATTAATGAAGAGATAGTATAAATTTAAAGAAGAAGTGTTTATCTCCTGAAGCAAATGAAAAAATCCAATAGAATTAATTCCAAAAATTTCGATAAGTTTATGAATAAAGATAAGCATTCAGGTAGTGAAATCCGTTTCTATTTGGCATTTAGATCAATTCAAGATATAATGCCCATTCTTTATTCATACTTTTATTTTGTGCCTGTTAGAAATATACAAAAAATAAATGAAAAACATTCTCGTTAACTTTTCTTGTGGATCTTCAACTGTGTCTTCAAGAGAATTACCAACAACTTTGTTAAAAGTGCATATTAATGCACAGACCGTACCCCTGCTTTGCCATTTGATATCATTGAAGCTTTACCCTGTTGGTATCATGAAAAAACACAATATTTTATAACTTTATTACTTACGCAAACCTAATACAAATCTTGAGTGGATCTGTGGAATGTCTTCTCGCCTAGTTTAAATTCAAGTTGTTGTTTCAGATAGTAACGTTTTATAATGGAGGAAAAACAGAGGCTTCTCATGAGGATTAATTACAACGATTAAAACACGTCTCTATTTTTCAATACTGTCAGAACCTTCACCTTAATTTTGAAAAAAAAAACAAAAAAAAACCAAACTGTAAACCACTCGGCGCTAAATCCGAATAGAATTAAGAGATAAGACTTTCAATGACATGTCTTTAATACAAATCTTCCTTTCCATTGTAATAAAAAATCTAAATAGTCCATCGCATTCACTTAATTTTAACTCAGAGATACCAGTAAATAAATAAACAATTTTTATCATGCTTGTTGGCAAGTTTTCAATGTGACGACATATCTTTTCATTTTCACTATTTAATGCGTTTTAGAAAGCAAAAGTATCTCTACTTTTAAGCTTGTTCAAGTTACAGAAATTTGTTTTACACAAGTTGGAGCTATTCAAAAGTGATATTTTGTAAAATCCGTAATTCTCACGGAAATCTTTTATATTATTATTATTCTCGTCCAACGAGTGGTCCGAGTGCAGGTCGTCTTTACCTTTTCAAAATCTATATACTTTCCGTATTATTATTTTTTTTATTAAGTTAATGTTATGATTTTTCTCTATCTCTCTCGATAACCTCTCTCTGTCGTCAATCTTTCTCATTTTATATATTTATTTATTTATTAGTATTAGTTGTTCTGATTCAAGTATGCTGATTTTCATCTCTATACAAGTTTCTATTCGTACTTTGTCATGTACTTTATCAGTAGCCTTTTTTTCACTGTCACTTATTTTAACTATAGAGCCAGTAAACTATTTTAATTAATAGTCAGTTTTTCGTTTTATTTATTTATTCTTATTTTATTTTATTTTTTTTCTCTTTGTTTAAAATTTACAACTAGTTCAACTTGCCTTTTCCTTTTGCCTCTGCACTTCCTCCCCCTCACCGCCTCTCTATCTCCTCTCAATGCCACTGGCTCTTCTATCTCCTCCTAACATCCGCTACAGCTTCCCCTGCTTTCGTCTTCACACTCTGGTGCGAGTTCTTTTACCCCTTTCCCCTTGGGTACCCCTCCCCTTGTTTCTGTCGCTTGCATACATGTAACTGTTGTATACCTATTTGACCTTTGGCTTTTTCTCCCTCTTCTAATTGACTCTCCCCCCATTCTGTTTCTTTTTTTGCCCGTCCTGTTACCCTATATTCTACATATTATTATTATTTTTTCTTTTTATGTCATCCTAGAAAATAGAATAACCTCGCCTCCTTCCCATTCTTTCTGTCTTAATTCTTCTTATTTCATTTATTTATTATTATTCATAGTTCTCTTACTATTATTATTAGTTCTTTGTCTCTTGCTTCTCCTAACTTATTCCTTAATATTTTCAATTTTTTCCTTTATTGGTGTTTTTTCTTTGTTCTCCCTTTTCTTTTTTAGATTTTTCTCTAAGGCTTAACTGCTTTTCCTTTTTTAATTTTTAGCTCATATTGTTTTCTCTTTATTAATTTCCCTTTTTTTTTATTTATTCTATCCATTTACTTGTACTAATTAATTTACCTATTATTTTTTTTATTATTATTATTACTATTAGTAGTAGTAATAGCAGTAGTAGAAGTATTACATACTTTACTATTATTCTAGGATTCTCCCCATCTCCCCTTCTTTCTGTTTAAAACTTTTTTAACTTCATTATTATTATCTTTCTCATTATTATTTTATTATTATTATTATTTTATTTTATTATTATAACTTTTTTTCTTCTTCTTCTTGTAAAATCAGAATTTCCTCCCCAACTCTCCTCTCTTTCTGATTTTATTGTGTTTTTTCCCACTTTTCTTATTATTATTATTATTATTATTATTATTATTATTATTATTTTGTTTTTATCTTTCCTGTTATTACTATTAACGACTGCACAGGATATAACTGTATAGGAATCTGTAAGGACTACTGTAGCTGAATTCTCGTAAAATGTCTAAATCATGTGCAATATGTTTGGATTTGTTACCTCGAAATGGAAATCACGCCGTATGTTCTGGTTGTAAAGCTGGACTTCATTTCCGGTGCTCCATTGCTGAGGCGACTTGGAAAGCGAAATCAAAGGCATTGAAGGCATCCTGGATTTGTGTAAACTGCAGAAAAATATCAGTTCCTGGCAAAAACGCGGAGGATGAAGAATTTCACAGAGGAATGGCTGGAAATTTGCAACGACCTATCTCAGGTTTAGAAAGTGATGAGCAAAATGAGAATCAATTATCCAGCATTCAGGAACTTCATAAAAAAATAGATCGTCTAATTATTGAAAACGGAATATTAGTTGAGCTAAAGAAAAGTATAAAAGAAATGGAAAAATCCTTGAAATTCTTATCCGAAAAGTACGATGA
>JAHWFO010001925.1:1677016-1699837 GCA_023313115.1 Rhysida immarginata
ATTATATGCAGAAGGAAGCATCACGTGGAACACGAGTGGCTGCTTAAATGGAAAACCCTTTAAAAAGGCTTTCAACGTGTTGGGGTTTAAATAACGGAAATCATAAACGAAGCAGGATGTCTAAAGCAATAGGCCACACGACCTCATTCTTGCTAGGAAACCACAAAATGCACATAAACAGCAACAACGAAGGAATTATTATTATCATTATTACAACGCTTTGTTTTTGTTTAGCTGTGAGCCGTGAGAAGACAAGAGGTCGTACGAGAAAAGGAACCGTTCCATTTCGTTCTTATAACTTTTTAGCACCGCTGTCATTTCGCTTTGTTCCCAATCCGTTAATTTAGACGAACGGCGTGAAAAAGCCGAAATGCTTCCGGTGCAGAGTGGATGGAGCCAGCGGTCACCAGACAGACGGAGAAAGGGGTGCGCGTGTGTGTGAGGGGGTGATTGAGTGTTTCTGGGAAGGAACCAGACAAGTGAAAAGGGGGGGGGGAACCTTCTCATTCGAGTTAGAGTTGGCAATAACCCGCTTGGCTAACGGCCGTTTTGACGTCTGTTGAAGCAGTCATCCCTGTGGACTGTCACGACGGCCTTCGTAATTACGGCGAAGAACGGACAGCGTCAATGGCCCGTACTCTTAAAAATAATAAGAAAAAAATTAGAGAAATGGCAAAGGAAAGTGTCCACTCACGATGACGGAATTGTAACAATTTAATCGCCAGATGTTCGCCTCTTTCTCCTTTTCGCACTCCTCTGGCTTTTACGTAGCCTCCCTCTTTTCCCAACCCCTTTTTACCCTTAAAGCACCGCAAAATGACGCCACGCTTCGATGAGTCTCATGCAGCATCGTCATCTCCGCTCGATGGGCGAAACAAATGACAGTGGTCGGTTTCCCCCAAGGACGGGTCGGCGAGGAAGGAGTCGCCACCCCGTTGCACAGGTGCGACAATCACAGCCAGACAAATGACGCCGAGTGGAAGTGCTCCTCAACACAGACGCGACAAACCTAAAGATGACAAAGCAGAACGGAGGCAAAGCATTTCAGATAGACCTCGACCTAAGATTGATGTCGTCATCCCACAGTGCCAAACTTGGCACCACCGGATAAAATTTCGAAATTTTCTGTTTCAATTTTGATTTTTATAAGAAACTAAAAAAAAACAAAAAACTTATAAATTTAAGGAAGAGAAAAAATTCAATCGAAAAGAAAGACAGAAATGCTTTTTTTAAAGCTGTGATATTCTTTTCCTTTTTTAGGCGAAAGAAAACCCAATTAGCCCATTCAACGAGCTGTGATTTCTAATCAGCTATAATGAGTTGCGTTGTTACTAAGGTTGCCAGACGTCCACGTTTCTCTGGCTTCTCTTCCTCAAATCTTATTCGACAGAAAGATTAGTACAACTTTACAAAAAATGAAAACACATACAGTCCTGGGCAAAATTATAGAACCACCCACAATATTAATACGACCCTGTTTGAACAAACATTTTGAATATAATACGATTGTCAAAAAAGAAATTGCCATTGCAAACAAGTTAAAGATACGGAATTGCTATTTTTCGAGAAAAAAAAACAAAAAAAAAAAAAAAAAAAAAATACACTTCGTACAAAAAAAACACTTATAACAAAGTAGCTAATATCTAGTTGGTTTGCCATTTAAACGGATCACGTCGACGAGACGGCTAGTCATGGATTAGCCAGGTTTTGCGGTCTTTCAAGGGGTATATCATCCCATGGTCAATATCAGCGCCATTCAATTGATTTCATAATGGCAATAGGCAATTTCCTAAAATGTCCTGATAGTCGTCTGCTCTAGAATTTGTGCGAACAAATGCAACACTCGATTTTCCCTGTACAGCGAAAGGCGCCCAAATAACAGTTCCTCCTCCTTATTACACGTATCGAAAAATAGTCATCTATCTGCCACAAATCATGCCAATAGAATCTGATACCATCGGGTCTATCTAGATTAAACTTCCTTTTCGTCATCAAATATGACATGATTCCACATATCGGAATTCCCAACGTACTGCTTTGCAAAGGTCAACCTAGTCTCCTTGTGCTTCTCAAGGTTAAGGTTGGTTTTGACGTCATTTTCAGGTAGCATGATCATTGGAAGTACTCGACGTGTTGTTCTAGTGGACATTTGAAGGTGAAGGGATGACGTGATGCTGAAAGAAGTTGCTCCAGTGATGGTAGACTTCATTCGGAGGGTGACACGTATGTCTCTTGCAGAATTGGCCTTCCCGTATGAGGATACTTACCAAAACCGTCAGGATCACTCAGGACATTATAGACGACGGTTTTGGACTTGCCAATTAACGCAGCTATCTATCTTTCACTGTTTCCTCAATTTTTATAAGCTGTAATTCGTAATTGCTATTCACTGGTTATTTTCGTAAGACGTCCATGCTGAACAATACAAATAACAGGTGATGCTCTGTAGTAAACTAATGATGATATCGACTTTTAAAGATAAAACATGCAAACTTTTACGGTACATTCCATTATTCCGAAGGTGGTCTTTTAATTTTGTTCACCTATTTCTATTGAACTGTTCCGAAAAACAACCATTCTTAACAACCCTTCTGCAACTTGTTTGCAATGATTATTTCTTTTCTGACAACATCTGACTGATGTTTACTAATCGTATTATATTCAAGACGTTTGTTCAAACATTTTATAATTTAGTCCAGGACTGTAATTATAAAGAAAACAATGTGTACCTAAGTAAATAAAACGCTACTGCCTAGCTTATTATCTAGATAAAACTCGTTTAATCTTCTTCAGAGTTCAAAGTTGGCTTTAATACTTAAAAATCTGGCAGCTTTACCTTCTTTCCTAATATAGATGACTAAGCAAATAATATTTTTAATTTAAAAAGGGGGAGAATTTTTAATTGATAAAACTTTAAGATCTATCAATAATATTCCAAATTAAAGTCCACAAAAAATATGATATCTTGTATACGGGGTAACAAAAGCCCCCCCCCCCCTCTCTTTTTAGGCATTGCAGTTTCATGATATAACTTGATAGCGTACCTTCTAATGATACTATGGATATTCTTCTTAAATAACCTCGACATGGTCTTTAAATTTGTAAGGTTTTTATTATTGGAGGTAGACCCGTAATTCCAATTAGGCAATTTTAACTCTATTAATTTTATGAAGAATACAGAAAGATTTTTTTGAAATCGGCCTAGTAGTTAAAGACTTGCTATAGTTAACAATATACCCCACCCAAATCTGCTTCAGCGTTTTCCATCAGCAGGTTCATGATAGATTCTCCGCAGGAAAGCTTCTTTCTCAACGATGTGCAGCTACTGTTTGTTTTTTTGGAAAATGAGATTCGATTCTAAACGCGTTCACTAATTACAAATCAAAAAATGGACAATGCAAATGATAAACAAAATGTTAAGAACTGCATTCCAAAAAAAAAAAAAAAATCCTACATCTTCGCAGTAGCTGCACATCAATGAAAAAGAAGCTTTCCTGCGGAGCATCTATCATGAATCTACTGAAGGAAAACGCTAAAGCAGATTGGGGTGCATTGTTGAATATCGCAACTCTTTAACTACTGGGCCGATTTCAAAAATTCTTTCTCTTTTCTTCATGAAATGAACAGAGCTAAAATTGCCTAACTGGGATTATGGGTCTATCTCCAATAATAAAAACGCTAGAAATTAAATAAAAACCCCTTAAGTTCATTATAAGTTCATTGTCAAGTTATATCAACAAACTACAACTATTTTTCTGAAACCCCCAAATCTCTTCAAATATGTTTTGTTCCACCCCTTATATTGTGGATTTGCATGTGTGCGTCTATTACTCAAGGTAAACGGAGCAAGGGCAGTCGCCCTTCTTTCTCTTTAAACTTTAAGTTGTTTTAATAAAAAAATAAAAAATAAAAAAAAAAAAAGAAAATATTTATTTTCCAGAAGATATTAATTGGCTAAAATAAGGTTTTTAAATTTAAATTTTTTAATATTTGAATTAAAAAACAAAGTAAAACTTACAAAAATTAATAACTTCTATTTTCTCAATAGTTTTCGTCTCAATATTTTTATTATAACAATATAATATGATATTACTAAACATAATGTAGAGAGCAAGGAAATATAAATAAGACTTTGCAGTTCTTCTTAGTATGAGTTATAAACAGAAGTCTCATATATAACCAGGGGGAATCAAAAGTTTTGCAATATTTGCATCAACGCATTTGGTGCGGCGAGTATGCCGCTTGCCTAATACTGTTCAAGCTGCGCACGACATTCAATGGCTAAGCTTATACAAGGCGAGTCGAAAAGAATATTACAATTTTAAACATATATTGCAGATAAAATACTTTTGGTAGAGGACTACGCAAACACAAATATAAAGGGAAAACTCGGAAACTCTGAAAGCAAAGACTGTGGAGACTAGGTTGAAAACAAAAAATTAAAAGAAACCACTATTCCACATACATGAATTTTTATCGGAAAGCTTTATTTCCATTACAGCAGTTTTATCTGTAACGCTACAAACGCCCAAACGATACTCCAATTCTTGCCATATTACGCGACAGCATATTTGCGTCTATGGCTTCAAAGGTACTTGTGATGTGGCTTTGTAATTTTGCAGATCTTTCGGGAGGGGCGGTGCATCGACAGTGTGTTTCACATAATCCCAAAGAAAAAAAAAGAAGAAAAAATCATCTTTAATTCTGTTCAGCTAAAAATTAACAGCCAAAAATCTTCTCATATACAGGGTGATTCAAATCGTGTGTAAAACAATTTAGGGGGGTGTTATAGAGGTCAAGGTAAACACAAAAAGTCCTATGAACATGGGTCCGAATTTGAACGATAACTGAGATATGAACAGAAATAAAAATGCCACCACCAAGATCAACAAGCTAATAACTCAGTGCTGTAAAGCCTAGATTAATGAAATTTGGAGGAATAACAGGGTACATAAGACTGTGTATACCCTTACAATTTGATGGAATTCCAACGAGAAGTTTCAGAGTTACGCAGTCAAAATTCTAACAAGTGCTGGTTGGCACTCACAAGTGAACACGTGTTATGATGTTGAATGAGTAACTCGGAAAAATTTGTCTATGCGGAGTAGTGTTTTATGTTATTCCTTTATTTATATAAGGTATATCCACAGTTTCGGCTATTTTTCTATTTATTAAGAACCTTTTTGGACTTTTTAACCATAATGCTGCTGAAGAAACACGAAGCCTTTGTCATGCGATCGGGCTACAACACTGCAACCAGGTGGTTCAAGAAATGTCAGGTGACAGTAACTCTACGATCTTTGGAATCCGAGACCGTAGACGCAAATCTGACAACCAGTACTCGAAAATTATCAAAGAGATGGGCATATCGCAAACCACAGAAAATGCCGCAATGTCCCTCATGAACACAAGCAAACCGCTGAGTTGTGCAAGGAATTCCTAGAAAACCCAAGCGAAGTTCGTGGCATCAATAAAATTGTTATGAGCAGGAAAAGCGAATCTAGTTCCGCCATTCAAATGACCTAGCACCGTTGGATCATTACTTGTTCCGACCCATCTCCAACTTCCTTCGCGGAACTTCCACAACCAGGAGGAGTTCTTCGCTTCGAAGGACAAGAACTGGTACCGCAGCGGGATCGAAAATGTGACAGAAAGATGGCTTAAGACGATGCAATACCCATTTTATATCAAATTTCTTTGTAATTTTATTTATTGTGAAATTAAAAATTACTGATTATTATGAGTACCCATATTTGACTTTTTAGTAACAAATTTACTAAGTCGTGGCGAAGGCGGGTTTTGTCGTAAAGTTACGAGTGAAGAAATATAGTGTTAGTGATCAAAATATTGTAAAAATTTTGACTCATCCTCTGTAAAATAAAATTTATGTACATAGGTTGCATTCATAAACATACAACAATGTTCCCATTCTGTAAAACTACAATACCGTCATCCCTCTTGCAACATTAGTAATATCTTAGAATTGTAAACTTATACTTCCAATCTAAACGAAACGAAAATAGATAAGGATTTTCTAGAATAAAATTACACAGAAGAATTCATTGAGATGCCCGTTCACCTGGAAGGTGCAGGAAGGTTCATTAGGAAACAGCATCCTGTTGCCATGGTTGCGTCGGATATCAATCCGCAGGTTTCCCCCTCCTCCGTTTCATTTCTCTCTCCAAGAAAACTAAATAGGCAGCTTGAGCTCACGCTTCGAGCGAATTTCCTCCGCGCACGTATTTTTGGATTTAATTTAAAACGTAATATTAATTAATTTTGTAGACAGGAAATCGAGAGAACCGCGAACACTTCTCACATGCAACCAATAACATTTTTTCCCCTTCCTGCGAGACAATATAATCATCCGAGTGAATTTGTGTTGAACCAGTCGAGCCCATAGATTCCAATTCAAATTCCACTTTTGCTCCGTGTAATTCAATTTATTGCTTCTTTCGTTTTTAATAATTAAAAGCCATCGATTAAAAACGCAAATATCAATTTCATAAATGTTCACTGGATGAACTTTAACAGAAAGAAGATAAAAAAATACGTTTAATATTCAGCATTCGAAAAAGAATTTTAAAAATGTGAGATAATGAAGTCAATGTAATAAACGCTTACAACTTCATTAACATTTGGCGTCAGCAGAGCAGAATTTTAATCGACACTACACAGAAAGAAATATTCCCTTGGATACAGCAATGGCAGTAAAACTCCTTCATAACGTTTCATTTATTTATAATGGGACTCTGCTTCCTGTATAGTGTTCATTGTAAAGCCTCTTCTAATGTCTCCCCAATCAATAATCTACAAAGTTTATTTATCTTGTTTACGACATTTTAATGCTTTTAATTTGTAAACATATAATCAATATGAAAACAGGTGATGTTTTAAAAAAGAACTTCTATAACAAGAAAGCTTTATGAATTTTTCGGAAATTGGAAAACTTAATTAAGGAACGCCATTAATTTTAAAAAGGCGCCAGTGCAATTACGTCCAAATGTTTGCAATGGATTTTGAAGAAAATAATCCTTCGTCAGTGTTTCATACACAGGAGATACATAAACATTTTTAGGAATGCAACACAAATAAAGCATAAGATTTTTAATAAAAAAAAATAGGCATCAAAATACATCGACTCGCATTTAAAATACAGGGTGTCCGAATAGTCCCGCACCATAGGCGAAATCATCCTGGTCATAGGCGGAATTTCAGGTTGTTTATCACCCTGGAGCCATAATGATTGTCTATGGCATGGCATTCGTCCTTAATCCTGGTGAGTAGGTGAATCACATCACGAATCTTCACACTGTTCACCTGTAATTTCAGATACCCCCAGAATGAAAAGTCCATTGGATTCAAATCTGGCGACCGTGGAGTCCATTCAACAGTTCCTCTGCGACCAATCCAGAGTTCAGGAAATGTTTCATTTAGCCAGACAAAACGAAACAGAAATATTTTCGCCTATGGAATTTCGCCTATAGCACGGGACCTTTCGGACACCCTGTATATTGGTCGACCTCAAACCTAGTAATTTACCGATTTTCTATTCTCTCGGAGTTAAAGAACCAGTCTTCATCCTAGTTGGAGACTCATTAACTCAGAGATGCACAATCTTTTCAATATAAAAGGCCGTACGGGCCTTATACAAGTCTGGTTTTGGCTCGGGTTGCATTAAGAAACAGTTCAAGAATTTTTGATACCAACTTTATACGAGTATGGTTTAATTTTTGTTGAATTTAGTCGCGAAATAGCATAGTTGCGAACGGTTGTGCAACATTCTTTTAACTGATATTATAACTAGAACTGTATCCTGGTTGACCTTGCTTTATCAACTCAGGATTCCATCGGCTCATTGTTATTCGTTGTCGTCACTGCCTCGAAATCCGAGGCCAACGAGAAAGACAGCACTGAAAACTCACCTATCCAGTCTGAGCAGCGATCCAACTGTCATCTTCTCCATCTTGTCTTTTATGTTTGTTGTAAACAATGAAGGTTGCATTGCTGTTCTGCCTACTATGGTCAGGTGACTTTTCAGTGGTGGGGCCTGTCAGCTGCGCTCGAAATACACTCAACATTGATCTTACAAAAGAACCGTAGACTTATTATCTAACCGTACCAGACGATTGGATCTGTTAATGTTTATATTTTACCTTTGTTTCAAAATTCTTCGTAAAGTTTTTTTCTTTTGTAGTAATGAATAATAATAATTTTTTACAACCCCCCACAGAAATAATCAGCACGCTTGACTGAATAAAAAGATTTATATTCAGGGATTGGAGTAATATTGCATTGATATAGCTTTAGACCACAGGAATAAAATGCAACGTCACGTGATAAAGCATGAGGTTTTGGAAGTTCTTCTCCATCAATCGACGCCTATTCTTTTGGGCCAAATATATCTTTCCTTTCTTTCTTTGCGACTCATGACGGCGTGAATGGACTGATCTGTCGCTTTTGTAACCAGAAGGGAGTTATTTATCACTTTCGCCTGTCAAAGATGGCGATGAGAACGTGATGAACTGTTCACTCATGACCAACTGGGGTCCATGGTTCGAGTTCACGTTCTCCCATAAGGGACTTCATCGCTTAAGAAAAATTTACCTTTAGGCTTAAAGAAGGTGTGTCTTCCTCCTCCTCTTACCCATTTCACTCACTATCGATCTAGATTCTAAAATTGGACTAGGCACTTTAGACCATAAAGTTAAAATATAATGAATCTTAAGAAAACAGGGAAGAGGAAAGTCAGCTAAAAAGGAAGGTTCAATCATTTCGCTGAAAGTGGAAATTCTAATTAAACATTAGAACTTAAGCCAAGGCACTAAAACTTTAACTACAATCAAAAAAGAAGAACCAGCGATAAAGAACGCTATGATGTCCCTTACACGTCCAATCTGTAACAGTAGAAAAGACAATGTTCATAAATGGGTTAAAATTGACGAACACAGATGAAAAGTAATGCATTGCTATAAACAATGCGTGACATTCTACGACAACATATCGGAGTTATATCTATCTGATAGAATTTGAAATGCACGCACACCTACTTAATGTATGAGTATAATGAATGACCATTTCTTTAAGAGACGCCACCCATTATCAGAATGCAAGTTAGAGAGGCATAACACAACGTGTAGTGCAACCACGTTGCTTGAAAAATGTTAGTCAGCACAGTGCAAACATGGGTAAGACAAAGGATTTGAACGAGTTCGAACCTGGCATGATCGTGTGGAAAAGGATTCTGTTAGATATATCGGAAACAGCTAAAATCTACTTCTTCTCACGTGCAACAATTAGAAGATGTGTCCAGAGAATGGCAGTTCTGCAACAAAATTTGAACAATAAGTGTAACCGCGGTCAGAACACTTGTGAATTAAAGACATATACTCCAGCCATCCTAAGAAGAACACTCAAATTGACTTTGAGTGTTCTTCTTAGGATGCCTGGAGTTTAACAGGCAAGTAACACGTACAGTCTATCAACAGAAGCGCAAAAAAACTCGTATCAAAACTGGGCGCTTGATGAGTGGAAAAAGAAGTTTGGTCTTATGAATCTCGGTTCCTTCACTGTGTTGAAGGAAGGAAGAGAGTATTGTGCAAAGAGGAAGAATCGTGGAACGTCTTGCCAAATGACAATTCTAGAGGCGTGGAAGATGGAGTGATGTTCTAAGCAGTTTTCTTTTGGACTTGGTTCCCTGATAACACTGGAAACGCCCAAATACCACAAGCTACCTCAAATTGTTGCTAACCAATTGCAACAGTGTTTCCTTATGCAGATAGCCACTGTCAGTTTGTGAAAAGTCACCTCAGCATGTATGGTCCAATAAACCTGAGAAAAGGTTCCAATAGGTTGTAGAATATATGCCTAGAAGAATGAGTAACGAAGATCGTAGAGGGTGGCCGTGGGCTGGTTGTCTCGTCGGTTGGCTAGCTGATCGATGGAGTTAAGCAACTTCAGGCGTGGGCAGTTGCTGTCTGGGTGACAGCCAGTGGCTTGAGGACCACTGCTAGGTGCGACGGCTATTTGGGGCCCAACTATTGGGGGACTTTAGTCTGACCCATTTGCTGAGTGACCAGTGCTGGATGTCCAGCAGCTAGTGATAGCCACTGGTTTGTTCGTCCGCCAGCAGCTCTTCCATCATGAACCCCCCGTGCTTCGGAAGGCACGTTAAGCCGTCGTTCCCGGCTGTTACTACGATCTCGTAGCAGTCGTTAGTTACTGAGATGGCGCAAAACTCTCTCGAAGGAGTAAGCGTCGCAAATTATCGTTCTGCGATAATCTACACTCTGTACAAGATAAGATAAGATAACGAAGATAGTTATGGTTTTACTCTTTTAACCATCATATCTGAAGCTGTGAATGGCTCAAATTACGACACGCTGATGTCATGTTTAAATCAGAGCCTTACGCCAATGGGTTGCTAGCACTTTTTTTTTTTTTTTACCTCTTTTGTGCGCATTACCTTGGAAACCTTCCTGTTTTTTCTGGTGTTAACCACAAGTTTCCAGCAGTATTTTTCCACGGTGGTCGTTTGGTTGATGTCATTTGCGCTAGATATTTGGCATTACTGTACATTAAAAATAAACTAAGTTTCCGCGATTTCAATCCTTCTGGCTCCTTACTGTTTTTATTCTTTCAAAATTAATTAGGCTAATCGACATTTACTTAAGCTATTCTAGCATTTCCTTTCAGTTTTTAACGACTCATCAGAAAACATGGGTGAGTTAATGCAAATATGTAATTTTCAAATGGTTTCTATGTATTGTTTCTGTTTTCGAGAAAAGCAAACAAAACGATATACAGCCTACAAAAGAGCTTCTTCAGTTTACTTATGACGTTTCTTCCGTTGTTGCTAATTCATGAGCCTCTCTTATGCTATCTTTCTCGTTAAAAAAGAAGCTAAATCTTCTCTGTAAAAGGGAATGTTAAAAATTATAGCTAGCGATGAAGAGAAGGTTTCGGAGATGCCCTGCAGTGTTTTTATATAAATGATATCTTTCGATGTCGTTTTGGATATGAAATGCGCCCCTTCATTTCTTATTCCACTTCCAAAACGCTGTATTTACTTAAAAAAGAAGTTTTCATGGAAGCATTTAAATTTTTTCATCCTCTCTTACTATTTTTTTGTGACTAAAGCAACAACTATAAAAAAACTTCTACATTTTTAAAGATTTTTTCCTCCCTCATTCTCAACGTTTGCGCACCAATCTGTGTGTGGCAAAAAGCCTTTTTCAGTGATGTAAACGTTTGCTTTCAAACGATCACACCCCGTCGAAAATCGAAAGGAAATTGGGCGGTATTTTCAGCGAAATAACCACAAATCGTGGTTCGACTGACGTCCCTATGTCCGTGTCTTCCTCGGGCCATCCGATAATTGCGTCGAGCAAACCATGTTTGACGACACCCGAGGAGGCGCTTAGGCAACTTTTTCCTCCGCCTTTGCATTTTACAACAACTCCTACCAGGTCGCATTCAAGCAGTTTTTCCATCCAATAAAACGAAATCTGGGCTGTTTATAAGCGACAAACAAGGCTAGTGCCTGTTTCTGTCTTCTTCGTCTTCTTTCTTTTTACCTGAAGTCATTGCGAGGAGCCAGTCTCCGGAGACAGACAGGCATCGGCGAGACTCCAGCAACCATCGATTGTAAAACGTAAACAGAGAGCAGTAAAAAGACACAAAATAAGGCTCTCGTCTAACTCCTTAAAACACATTTGACTCAGTATGTCTCGGGTGAGAAAAAATGCACCATGCAAAGCATGACAACGATCGTCTCGCATCCATTTATGACCACGAATTTTTTCAGACATTACTAGAGCTACGTAAACATTTTTTGAAACTCTTTCAAAAACTATAAATTTTGTTTTATTACGAAAAATGTAACATCTTTAGAATACATTAAATCATTGACTTGAATGTAGCAAACTACGAATTCATTCAAACATCACACTTCATTGTTAAATATATTGCTAGAGCACTAATACATAGCCAGTAAGTGCGTATTCTTTCAAGCGGATAAATGACTATTGCACAGAGTATGGAAGTTGTGCAGTCAATAGGGGGATCGTTATTCGTTCACATAATTAGCTTCAGGAATTAGAGAGATGGACCTGCAATATCGGAGGCAAACCATGCATGCACATGTTTCACGCTGGCGTAAGGCCATACAAATTAATAGAGATTATGCGGAAAATAGTGTGTAAAAGGAAGCATTCATTTATTTTCTGAATAATTTACATATATTTTGAAAAAATAACATCCGAGAATAAAATTCTGAGATGGCTCCGAGTACTGTCAATTTAATTACAAGCACTGCAGGACTTAATTTAGCATTAAAATAAATTCTTATTCCGCGGATCTTTTGACAATGAAACTGCCCCAGCCTACATATCTGGACCCGTAATGTAGGAGTTATTGGAATCCACTACAATTCAGTGGCAGACACAATCGAGCAAAGCGAGACAAACAGCTTTTTCAAATGGCAATGAATGAAAACAATGACACCATTATTGAAGAGATAGTAATGTCCGCAATTCCGAAGCATTAGCTGCTGTTTTTTAGTGTCTGATATAACAACCCACTTACATGTTTATGCTTCCTGAATATCTATTGGCGACTCAACCAGAAATGGCTGACATCTGGCAGTTAAAAAAATCAATCACTCGAAAACAGGCTGCTCATACAATCTACCTGTAAACCATACATGAACATTACACTGTATTAATTAAATAATTTTATTAAGTATTTTTGGAAAAGCGCATGCCTTATCTTCAAAGTGAGTAAAAAATCCCCCACATCAAAGTTTAGCTGCCCGTAAAAGTACCAGTTTGAGAATTTAAAAGCAAGTAAAGTATAACAGAGATTAGTTGAAATGTTAGCTTTTATTTTTAGCACAAACTTTAGGTATTACAATAAATGTTGGAAATGACGTCCTTTTTCGCGAATACAAAAGCGTGTTCGTTTTACCAGATTTCGTGAGACTCTGCGAAGCATGGCAGTATTGACTTTAGAAATAGCTGTTGTGATGATAGTTTTCAGCTAAGCAATCGTGTGGACTATTCACATAAACCACATTTTTCAGATAATCCCATAGGAAGAAATCAGGGGGGGGGGGGGATAAATCTGGCGAACGAGGGGGCCACAATCCCCAAATCGAAAGACGACGTCATTCCGAACATTTATTGTAACACCTAAAGTTTGTCTGATAAAACGAACACGCTTTTGTATTCGCTGTCGTTTGGGCTTGGTTTGGGCTTGGTTTGGGCTATCTTTTTCGAATTCGATAGTGACGCCATCTGTCGGTCGGTTGGTTCGCGAACAGTCTGGTCCCACTATCTATGAACTAAAAACGAAGCGCGCATGATCAACTGGTATCAATCCGCTTGTAAAAGAAACTGAAACTATTCTAAGGCTTCTGCTTGGTTGCTTGTATTTGAAATCTCCAACTAATGTAAACATGCAGAACAATTCTAATAGAAATAAAGAAAGGGTCAAGAGTAGATACGGTCAAGATTTTAATACACCTAACGCGTTTCGGCATTACGCCATCATCGGAGGTTACAAAACTACGAGTTGATAAGCTGGCCCGGCCAGGTATTTATACAGTGCGTGCTTGTTACAATAACCAATAGGGGACTTTATACAAAGTGAAGGCGGTGAGTGGATGGGAATATAATGAAAAGGAAATGAGAGTTGTCTTGATGCGCGGACCTCATAGAGAGCTAGTTTGGGCGACGTGCGGTATTGTTCTTTGTTCGTGCGTCGGCGTCTATGAGTATCTGCAGTATGTCTTCGCGTTCGAAATAAATCTGATTGTTGAGTAGTGTCGTCGTTTCAGTTTGTCTTCGCTTCTTGATCTCCATTTCTTCTCGTAATAGGATTTTTGCTTTGTTCTTGTTTGGGCTGGTCCAGATGATTGACATGCATTTATCGATGTCTACCATCCTGTGTTTGTTCCTTATGAGGTGTGTTGCGTATGCGGAGGAATTATCGCCTTTGGTCCATGAGTACCTATGTTCTCTAAACCTGGTGTAGAAGGAGCGAGCCGTGGATCCTATGTAGACCGCATTGCAATCGGGGCATGACAGTTGGTAGACGCCTGCCTGTTTGTATATGTCATTGTCGGTATTGATCTTGTTTGGGTTGAATAATCGTTGGTTGTTATGTCTCGTCCTGAACGAGGTTCCGAAGCCTTCATCTCTGAATATTTTCGCGAGTCTATATGCTTCAGGCCCAAAGTAGGTCAATGTGACAAAGTCCGTGGGTTGTTCCGTACGTTCTGGTGGATGTTTGATGGTGCGTTTGACTTTGTTGAATATTGATGTTGTTATCCTGTCTGGGAATCCATTTAGGCGGGCAAGTTGGTATGTGGTGGCAATTTCATATTTTCTGGCGTCATTGCTGATGGGATAGGTGAGTGCCCTTCTAAAACTGTGTTTGATGGCTGCAGTCTTGTGTTGGGCGGGGTGGTTGGAGGTATATGGGATAATATTGGCGGCGGTGGAAGGTTTTCTAAATATTGAGAATTCTAACCTTTGTGTGGATCTATGTATGTTGATATCGAGAAAGCTTATGGTCTCGTCCTTCTCGCATTCCATGGTGTAGGTCATAGCACTATGTGAGTTGTTGAAGATTTTCAGAATGTCGTCGGCACTGGCCCGTTGTTCGTCGAAGATAATCAGAGTATCGTCGACGTATCGTCTATAGAATATGATTAAAGAGTCTTGGATTAGTTTGTCGATTAATGGTTCTTCAATGTGCTGCAGGAAGAACAATTCTTAGTAAAAAAAAAAAAAAAAAAAAAAAGAACCCTACAAAACAAAACAAGTCCACACACATGATGCTGATTTTTTTTAATTATTTACACGATGCTGAAAAAAGTGTGCTTAAACGAAAGCCCAAACCATGTCGTACAAGCGACGTAGTTCGGAGAATGAAAGCCCTGGTTACCGAGATAACCCAACTACCCAAAGGGCGATTGTATCAAAATTTGAATCTGGAAAGACAACACAAGGCACGAGTTCACAAGCTGAACTGGAAGCACATCGCAGAGAGACAGACGAACATTCGGAAGCTGTATGAAAATGTACTTGGCTGAAGATCGGTGGTGATTCGTGAGTCATGTTAGACGATGCATGGGCCTACCTTTCCGACTGCAATAAAATCAGAGCGATTTACTACCTACACAATGAGAAAAATCCGATGCAACATGGGCCCGCCAATGTCGTGAAACTGTTTCTCGAGAATTCATAATCGTTATCGCATTCAGCTACATTGCGAAGCTTGAAGTGCGTAGGGTGAGAAAAATGCAAAAGTTAACTCGGGATATTACCAGAGCAAAGTTCTAGAACCATTATATAGATAGGAAATTCCCGCTTGGTATGGAAACGACGCAAATAACGTATGGATCCACGAGGACAAAGCTTCCAGCTACGCTTCTCGTTCTACAATGGCTTTCATGGTGAGGATGTCAGAAGATACTGGAATTCAAAGTATAACCTTTAGTGGCATTACCTGTCAAATCGCTCGATGCTGCTCCCATGGACTTTTATGCCGTTGGGCTCCTGAAACGTGCTCTTAGAAACCGCCGACCGCGAACAGTAGAAGGCTTATGGAAAACCGTTAAAGAAGAATGGGACAGAATTGACCCCCACCGTTCTGCAACGAGCATTGTTGCAGTAGAAACTTAGGTACAGAACCATCGTCCGACAACATGGGCATCCGATCGAACACAATAGACGGTGGCGTCACGGATTTCCTTGTAAAATTTCATATTATGAATTGTTTTCATAAAGCTGAATCAACCTTCTGTAATTACTGACTGTGCTCATAAACTTACAATTATATCGATTGATAGATTGATACGTAATGCAATTGTCACAATGAATTGTTTAAAGCAGTCGCAACAATAACAAATGTCATCAAGCCAATTCTCGGATGCGTTTATGAATACTGGAATAGATTACGCTCGTGACTGTATAAGAATTTTTAACGCAACAGTAATATTTAAATGCGTCTATAATGGTAGTTGCGTTCATCTTTAGAATGACAAATGCTGTATAAATTATTCATGTAGCTATGGTAACAATTCGTAAAAATAAATCACGCCCACATCACTTTTTAAAAGCAAGTTTTATTATGAACAAAATGAATATTTAATAAAAAACTGTTTTATATTCAAAACGAATTAAGTGGTACCGACCTTTGGAAGCAGAACCTTTAAAATCAATTACAAATTAATCGAACCAAAATTGATCAGATAGTGAATATATCTCGAAGTCCTCTGTTCATTAGTAAATATTACATTATTAACAGTATACGTAATGATTAAAATCTCTTTTTTTGTAATTAATTAATTAAAAGGGAATAAACGGATTCCAATATTTAATCACGTTTCGAAATAATCCAAATGCATTTGCGAAAATTGATCTACTTTACTCAATGGCCGGATGGTTTATGATTATAGTTTGATACAATATGTGGTAAGCGATTTGCTGCGCATTTGCGGTGCTTTGAAGATTTTCCTCCAAGAGTGCTAGCACGTACATTACACTATAAAGGTTGTAAAAACTAAAAAATATAAAATGAAAAAAGTCATTATATGTGCATTACAGAAAATGTAATGAGAAAAATATATACAGTTGCCTCCGGAATTATTCATACCTTAACCAAATTAACAGAAAAGTGAATATTTG
The DNA here is from genome assembly GCA_023313115.1 of Rhysida immarginata. Lineage (NCBI taxonomy): Eukaryota > Metazoa > Arthropoda > Chilopoda > Scolopendromorpha > Scolopendridae > Rhysida > Rhysida immarginata. Next base: position 1,693,711 of record JAHWFO010001925.1, read on the forward strand.
TTTAAGAAAATCTGATAAAATAATTAAAGCAGCTATGAAAACAAATACTTTTCATGCTCAATTATTTTATTGTAAAAATTATAAATTATATTATAAATTACATTCTTATGATTAAACACTGAGAATCAGCATTATTCACAAATTCACAAAACTTATAATTAATATTTGGTAGGATCACTACTGCTCATAAACGCTTAGGATAACTTTTAATTAGGTTTGCTATGGATCTTTGCAGATGGCTTTCCCACCTTATTTTTCAACTCGCACCACAGATTTTCCATAAGACTAGTTTCACCCTTACTTACTTACTTTCTTTCTTACAACAGAGCAGAAATGCAAGGTTGTCGAATGGTATTTCGAGACAAAATCACCTGTAACCGTGCAAAGAAAGTTCCGTAAGGAGTATAAGTGTCGAGACGCACCAGGCAGGCAAGCAATCATGGATTTTGTCAAGCAATTTCGTGCCACTGGATGTGTTAAAGGCAAGAAAAAAGGCGGGAGCGAAGCTCGTGTTCGAACGGCCGAAGTTGTCGAAAATGTTCGCACAAGATTGGTCGATTCCCCTACCAAAAAATCTGTTCGCCGCCTATCCATTGAAGAAGGGCTGTCGTATAACACGACGTGGCGAATTTTGAGAAAGGATTTACACCTGTTCCCGTATAAGATCTATGTTTATCAGGAGTTAACAGACACTGGAAGACAGAAGCGACAACAATTTGCGATGGAGTTTGGAGCAGAAATGGAAGCCAATCAGGACATTGTGGACAACCTGTGGGTGTCAGATGAGGCCTTCTTCCATCTGTCAGGTTACGTTAATAAACACAACGTTCGTTTTTGGGGTTCCCAGCACCCTCATGAGATCCATAAGTCACCTCTTCATCCACGAAAGGTTATGGCTTGGTGCGCGATTTCCAAAAGAGGCATCATTGGTCCGTTCTTTTTTGAGGGCACCGTAACGTCACAGGCTTACCTTAACATGTTGGAAACCTTCTTCATCCCCGATATGCGAAGGAGGCGTATACCGCTTCGACATCAATGGTTTCAACAGGATGGGGCTAGGCCTCACACCACTAATGAAGTGCTAGACTTTCTCAATCAGAAATTCGGAAATCGTGTCATTTCAAACAGGTTTCCAGATCGATTCGGGGATGGCTTTCTTTGGCCCCCTACGAGTCCTGACCTAAACCCATGTGATTTTTATCTCTGGGGGTTCCTTAAAGACAGTGTGTTCACTACAGCACCAAGAACCCTAGACCAGCTGCGACAAAGCATCGTCGACTGCTGCACCCTTGTGGATGCAGATATCCTGGATAGAGTTATGAACAACTTCACCATTCGGCTGCGAGCAGTTCAAAACGTTCGTGGTGGCCACAATGAGCATATCATCAAGACTTTTCCACGGGAATAAAAACTCCGAACTGCCTAAAATATCATACTGAAATGCTAAGTTTGTAAACATTAATGGGTCAATAAATCATAGTACTGAAATGGTCAGAAATTGACTGAATCACCCTGTATTACAAGAAATTTATACCATAACCATTCAAAAAGTTTTACTTTGCATTAATATTTATTTATACAATTACATTTTTTTAATTTTATAAAAATTAAAATAATCATTGCAAAAAATTGTTGAAATTTATGACCAATAACTAAACCAATTTTTTGAAAATAATATATAAAATAAATTCGTATAAAAAAGTTTAAATTTCAGTTAATTATAATATGGCAAATATTAAAACAGTTTTTTGACAATGCGATAACTAAAATTTTCTTGCCCGGGATTTGACATCGTTACTGTATCGGTCTGATGTGCTGTAGACACTTCGCGAAGTGTCCAGAAAGATACTGTAATTCTACCTAATTACAGTATGAGTCCAATGCAAATGGACACTTCGCGAAGTGTCTGGACATTTCACGAAGTGTCCACTTACGCTATGTGTCTGTGACATATATGCTCTTCCTACAATTCTAAGCGCGCAGCCAACTTCATAAATTTATATAAAGTTGTTTTTAAGCAGAAAGAAATAACTTTTGGTACGGCGTCCCATTTTTATTCAGTTTGATAGAGTTTCAACTCCTTAGTAGTTTCTATAATAAACTCTCTCATCTCATTCGTACATGTATTTCCCCAACTAAACAATCTTGCAGGACTCTCGTTGTGGCGTCACGCTGTTCCCTTCTCGGTCGCATGATGTACGTGATCAGATGGAGGAAGTTTTGAAGAAAGAGACACCGATGCCTAGATTCCCAAGTAAAATGGCTGGATTATGAGCTGCCTCGGTGCCGATAATGGGTCTTCGCCCTCCTCCTTCCTTTTTTGTCCCCATTTTTTCATCATCGACCATCGCTCCTGTTCTCTTGCTCCCCTACTTAGCCACTATCATCATCATCATCATCATCACCACACCAACGTCACTCTTGTTTCCGAATCGTTTCTCTGACGGCACGAAGATCTTGCAGCGCACCAAGCGGGGATTAACGGAAAAGTGCTGTTGTTATGACAACCCCCTGATGCCACCACCTGGTTATTCTGTTAGAAAACACCCCGCCGAGATCAGTTCCGATTGGAGAGGCACCCTGGATATCAAATAGATAGATGGGGAGGGGGTAAAGGCAAGGAATCTCCCTCTCAATAAACGAATGCTGAGGAAAATTGTTGGCGCTCCAATTCTCCCATCACTTAAGAAGAGAAACCCCGGGATCTTTGCTTTATTCCTCTTTCCTCTCCTCTTTCTCCGTAGACGGCGGTGCAAATAGGCAGACGAGCGAAAACAACTTCATCGAGATCAATCTTTCACTCAAAAATAAATCAAAGAGATGAAAACTAATTTTTTTCTCTTTTAGAACCATTAAAAAGATCTAGACAGGACTCCGAATTAATCAGTGAGTGCTCTTCCAGTGAAAAGTTTCTCTCATATTAAGATACAAGAAGTGTATTCGTCAAAAATTGATGGAACGAAATAATATATTCAGCCCAAGATAATAGCTGAAGACGAATTTTCTGTTATAGACTGATCAAGGGAACCTGTAGACCCCAACCCTACTTGTAATGAGGAAAACGCTCTCAATGCATTTCACTATTATCATTTGATATATCTATAAATGATAACGTCAGTTTTTTGTCAATTTCATATGAATGGCTAAATCTTATAGTTTATTAAATAGATAATTTTAGTAAACCCTGTATTTATCAATGTAGTAAACTTTAAAGAAAACGAAACCGAATTTCCATTTATTAAAAAAATTGAAATAATCCTCCTATGTGGGATAATGACGGGCAAATCCCATCTTCTTGTACCTTTTAATTTGAACTAATGAAGTCTTTCGCAGTCGCAGATTGTCGAGTCTTACTACAGTACTTCAAAGTCTCTGATAGATTCTTAGTTTTCATTATGGCTTGGTAGTCATTGATAGATTCATTTGAAATATACAGGGTGGTTATAATTAAACCTTTTCTAGTTAACCGTCTCTATGTGGAAAACGAACAGGAAGAATCTAAACATTACCAAAGGCATGGGGAAAAGAAATAATGAATAAGCAATTCTATTGAGAGACTTTTAATACTATGTGATATCCTATAATATGCCTGTTTTGTAGCGTTCGTCAGACTACAAAGTGTGCTCGAAAGAGCGCTCATCGGTGTTCAGTACAGTCTGAAAGCAGCTCATCTATGGATATACTTCTCTTCAACGTTTCCCAGCGAAAGTTTCCCTGATAAACTTTATCTTTCAGGCAGTATGGTACTAATGGAAGCGATGAACCATACAAATCTTGTGTCTCATAATCTAGAACTTCTTAGACACGTCCTAACTTGCACATTCTCGTTTAACTGAAAGTTAATTGTTTTTTGACTAACTTCAGAGTTTCAGGTATATTATGATTATTATTCCAAATACGAGGCGTGTTTTTTAAGTAAGGTCCGTTTGAACATAAGTACACAACGAAAGGTTATTTCAAAAAAGTAAATTTATTTTCAGAAAGTACATACTTCACTCTATTTTTCGACATAGTTGCCAATTTTGTTCAAACACTTATCATACCTCTTAACCAATTTTAAAATACCCTCTTCATAGAAACTTGCCGCCTGCTCTGATAACTAAGAGTTCACTGCCGTTTTCACGTCGTTGTCATCATTGTAATGATTGCCACTGAGGTGATGTTTGAGGTGGAGGAACAGATGGTAATCGCTCGGCGCAAGATCAGAACTGTAAGGTGGGTGGTCTAAAACTTCCCAGCCAAAACTGCCCAATAAATCGCGGGTTTGATGTGCAGTGTGAGGTCTTGCATTGTCATGAAGGAGGACAATTCCCTTCGTCAGCATGCCGCGTCTTTTGTTTTGTATCGCTCTGCGTAGCTTTCCCAGGGTTTGGCAGCATGCTTCTGCATTGATAGTGGTTCCTCGTTGCATGAAGTCGACCAACAAAACACCATGCCTATCCCAAAACACCGACGCCATGATTTTGCGCTGGGACAGAGTCTGTTTGGCCTTCACCTTTACAGGCGAGTGTGTGTGTCTCCATTCCATGCTCTGTTGCTTCGATTCGGGCGTGATATGCGAAACCCACGTTTCGTCTCCAGTTACGATCTGACTCAAGAAACCGTCACCTTCTTCGTTATAACGAGTCAAGAACTTCATCGCACACTCAAATATTTGGTTTTTGTGGTCCTCTGTTAGGAGTTTCGGGACCCAACGGGAGCACAGTTTCCTAAACTTTAGGTGTTCAGAAACAATGTTGTAAAGCACTGATCTCGACACGTCAGGAAATTCGTTTGAGAGACCTGTTATTGTGAAGCGCCTGTTCTCACGAATCTTCGCTTCAACTGAAGCCACCAAATCGTCTGTAATCAAAGAACGGCGACCGCAGCGGTTCTCATCATGGACGTTGTCACGGCCATCTTTGAATTGTCGTACCCACTTACGCACTTTGCTTTCACTCATAACAGTATCACCGTACACTTGGCAAATCTGTCGATGAATTTCTGCAGCAGACAGGTTCCTTGCTGACAAAAATCGTATCACTGACCAAACCTCACACGCGGCGGGCGTGTTGATAGTCTTAAACATTTTGAAAGCACAGAACAGAACCATACAGGTTAGATACAGAGCAGAAATTGAGCACAGCTGTTCCCGAGGCATGCCGGTACACGACGCACGCGCTCGTTGCGATATGCGCGCGAACTACTAGTGTCTATAACAAAACGGACCTTACTTAAAAAACACGCCTCGTAAAAATGATTTCGAGCAGTACAGTTATGAAGATAGCTGATCTATGACAGAAATCTATATTTCGGATCCAAAGAGTAATAACGAGTTTGTGTCCCATAGAGAATGGGAAGTGGTCAGAACTTCATTTCCTTTTCTAGTAGACATTTGGGAAAATACAATTTTTGAATTCTTTCATCTTTCACTTTTTGGATTCTCCCAGCCAAAGTTCAATCTTTAATTGTGAGATGTCAGAATCTTCCGCTTAGATCGTCCTATTTCAACGACAGCGAGCGGCTATAAAAAGAAATAGAGCAAAAACATCATAACTTTCAAATTCGGCCCATATACACTTATATGGCTCTTTTTAAAAGTTTGGGAAAACCTGCTTTAAGGGATTCGAATCGTTACACAATCGTCTTTACTCCCACGAAGAAGTAGAGCGAGCAGCCATCACCGTCGATATCATTCATCAAGAATTATGACAGTCCACTTCAGAACTATTTGCTTTACAAAAACGTGGCAATCATCGCTGTTTATTTCCAAAGTTCTCTTATTTCTTGGACAAATGCCTTCTACTTCATTATGCTGTTAATTAACTTTATAATAATAAAAATAATAAAATTCCTAAGTGGCCGCATGGCTGAGGACGCTGTCCGGAATTTCTTCTTTGAGCTGCGCTTGTTCTTCCATTGCGTTGATTGGCTTGGCCCACTGTCGCCTGTTCGGAGCTTTGAAGTAACCCTGCGCATCATTTCGCAGACTTCTAAGAACTGAATGCATCTGTCTAGGATATGTGTGACGAACGCCGAAAAAGCGGTTCAGGAGGTCTGGACAGGCTGCCACGCATGACACAAGTGCAAACAGCCGAAGTGAGATTATAGTGAGAAGTTGTGGACTTTTCTACCAAGTTGTCTGGGT
>JAHWFO010001925.1:1699937-1726020 GCA_023313115.1 Rhysida immarginata
AGCTATATATGTGAACAATTTTGAAAATACTAATCAATATTTGTTCTATTATTTAAAATGAAAAAAACTTCTATATGCAAATTACTCACTACGGATGCTGTTACGGAGTAATTTTTCTATTGTTCTATACGAGACGAGCTAGACTATCCCCTTGATGTTTGCCCTGTCAAGATTAGTACAAACAGAGATAATCCCTATCATTCTATTATTTATATTGGCGATATATTGAGTACAGCCATGGTGGGATAGTTTTCTTTTTATACCAGTCATTTCGACTTGAGCCTTGTATATTCAAAAAAACAATGCTGGAGGGAAATTAAGATAAATAAACATTTTCCTTAAATCTCATATCCGATTAAATTGAACAATTTTCATGCAACAGAGTATCACAATAGAATTAATGTGGCGAAACAATAATTTCTTAAATGAGGAGGAAGAAAAAAAAGATTCTGCTTGATTTTTATTCTCCATTCGTTGGAGGAGAAAACCCTTTATCGGGAATCTTGTTGCACTCATAGACTGCAATCCATCTTTTATTCATGAGATTCTATAGATGATGGTGTTGGCCTTTTTCATTTCTTTTTTGCTTTCTTCCTTTCCCTGTGTTCAACGATGGCTGTGCCTTGTCAGGTGTGTTTGGCTAATGGAGCGACATTGCTTTAATTACCGGGTTTTCTCTTCTTTTGTCTTAACGTTTAATTAACTCTGAATCAAGAAGATATTTTATGCTGGTTACGAGTCTCATCGAAGAACAATAATTCCTCATAAGGAGTGAAACAACCACTGATTATGACAAAAGGAGAATCTAACCTCTAAAATTTGCACCGCCATATAATAATTAGCATGCTTTTATCGATTTCAAAGTCAGTTGTAGAGAGAGAGGACTTCAATTTAAAAATTTTTTAAGCCACCAATGTTAAGGATTGGAAATAAGAATAGCATGAATGCCTTACAATTAGTCTCCTGTTAATCAGTGCCAGTATCTTTACCTCAAAATGCATCGCTTGAAATTCATCATTTGTATAAAATTAGTCAGAAACGATAAACTGTACATGAAGCGCGTGCGATTTAACACACATTCCAGTTAGCAATGTGCAGATGAATCAAATTTGATAAAGTATTGACAGCTCAACAAGTCAACAAGCTTAACAACACGCATATTATCAGTGTTCGTTTATCAATACATCAATATATCGACACATAGCATTATTTCTGCCACAAAACTCTACAGTTCCATTAAATCAGGCACCGTTTTAAACTCTACCAAGCCGATGATTGAAATGCTCTATAACCCAATTATTATAGATGCCATTCAGAACGCTAGAACTCGCTTTTTATATTAGTTCTTCTATTTCTGCAGTTTTCAGTGCAGAAATCGGCGGTATAAGGCTTTTAGGTTGCCCCGTGTGCTTTTAGGTTTTCTAGTAAATATTATTCGTTAAACTAACTGAGCCCGTGCGAGAAACATTAGCATAGAAGCCAATATTAACGGTTCAGTTATGTTTATCTCAAATTAGGTATTTAAAAATAAATTATTCAAAATTTTTGACTTTAATTTTAAATTTTGACTGAATTCAGTACACGTAAGTTTTCTATATCTTTTCGAATATTTATAAAGATACAGGAATTAACATATTTGAAAGCGTCAGGTGTCAAATTTAATTCATTTTTCTCGGAAACAAGAAGAATTCATAAACATCAAATGAAATAAACACTTTCTGCAATGCATTCAAATCCGTCTGATAAGATTAACGTAAATCATTTCAAATCTTTAAAACATTTTATTTTTCTTATTTGTTTCTTCTACTTTCCTTTGCAGATTTTTATTTTCATCAGATGATAGTTTATCTTATTTTCATTTTATTTTTCATTCCCAGCCTCTTGAATATTTTATTTTGCTTATTTGAAAATACGAACAATCAAAAACGTTTGCTATTTCAGCTTACTATTGATGATCTAATTTCCAAGGCGTCTTAAAACCAAAATTATTGAATTTCAATTTGTTGCGTCTGGGCAGAGCTGGTCTATCTATCGTCTTGTTTATCCATCTGTACAGTCAACCTTCCTATAAAGAGACTCATTCGTATTCGCGTTATATGGAAAGCGCGTTAAAAGAAACTTAGAATTAGTACAAACAAGTCAGGTTAATTCGTACTGTCTTATAAGGATCTTCGTAAGGATGAAAATAAGCAGGCAATCGACAATACACGAGTTTTTAGTTTCATTTTTCATTAATTCTTGTTCAATCCTGTATTAATTGTGATTATTACTGTAACGTGTATGTAGAATCTAATAAAGGCTCTATAGTCTTGTAAAGCCCTAATTCGGTTATCAATTCGGTTATCAATTCGACCAAAGTGATTGCATTAAGCGGCGCCCACTATTTAAATATACACTCACTCACCAAAAGTCATGGCATACCCCTCCAATCAGGTTCCCTGTCCGTAATGAGACATATCCCGCTACTTCCATCCTCGGAATACAGGTGTACAGGACTCATTGATATCAGACAATCATTGGAAGCAAAACTAGCTGCAGCACGCCGAGAGCTATCCGCATTTGAACGGTAGATAATTGTTGGTGCCAGACGGATGGGTGCCTCAATATCAGATGTAGCCAACACCCTGCAATTTTCCCGCACAACCGTTGCAAGGGTCTATCGAGAGTACACCCAAGGAGGGGTTACAACCCATGTCAGACAGCGGACGGGCCGCCCACGCCTCACTGATGCCAGAGGTGTTCACCGGCTTGCAACTGCTGAGCGAAGGGCGACAGCGGACCAAATCACAATTGTGTCCGTGACGACAATTCGGCGAACCTTGACAGCTGCAGGGTTTGGGGGCAGGAGGCCACGACGGGTGCCACTCTTGACAGCTGCACATCGTCTACAATGGCTAGCCTGGGCCAACCAACATCAACATTGGACCGCTGAGGACTGGCGAAGGGTTGCCTGGTCCGACGAGTCACGGTTTCAGCTGTATCGGGCCGATGGTCGTGTCCGTGTCTGGCGCAGACCATACGAAGCCATGGATCCCGCTTGTCAGGTGGTTAGTTTGGTTTGTTTGGTATTAACGTCCTTTTCAACTGCTACGGTCATTTCAGAACGGCATTATAGGGGCCGCAAATTTTGCCTCGCAAGGGTTTTTTAACGTGCAGCCGGCAAACGACTACACGGGACCAACGGCTTTGTTTCCCTTCCGAAGGAAGTGCGTGGTCTCAGGATTTCACCCCTGAAAAAATCCTCGTCGTCCTCGGCCGGGGTCGAACCCGCGTCTTCGGGAATCAGAGGCGATCACGCACCACTGAACCACCGAGGCCGATCCTGTCAGGTGGGGACCACTCAGGCAGGTGGAGGCTCCATACTGGTCTGGTGTATTTTCTCGTGGCATGCAATGGGTCCATTGGTGCATCGGACATCCACTCTGCATGCCACTTCCTACGTCGATCTGCTTGGGGACCACCTGCACCCCTTCATGAACTGTTTTTATCTCGTGGGCGACGGCATCTTCCAGCAAGATAATGCGCCTCCACTCACGGCCCTTGTGACATGGCAGTGGCTGGAGGAAACATAATAGCACTTTTTTAAATAAAAATTAAAAAAAATTAATTTATATGATTATTATCAATAATTTCTTTATTTTAAGAATTTCTAAATTTTTCAAGTCTTTATAAATTTTATACATTTTTTTCTACCGTTGAAGTTTATTATCCGAAATAAAAAAAAAAATCTATAGACTTTGTATTAAATTCCACTTCAATGTTTCAATTTGGTTAATGGGTTTCTTTATTAAGGTTTGATAACTTTGCGTGCTTCTGAGGAGCAGATCTCCATATTCTCTCTTGCATCCAGTAATAAAACAATGATTTGGCATGTTTACGGTAAATGATTAGAAGAAATATCGCGAAAATATAGCTCCGAGAGTCCAATTTGTTGTGGTGGAGCGGGGGCGGGAGGGTACAAAACTGAAACCATATATCTCCAAACAATATAACGGAATCGATATCCAAACTGTATCTGTCGTGTCCCCAAGAGAGCCCAGGCTGATCATTTGTAATGTACAGGTTAAACTTAGATGACGCGTCTTTTCATATAATTATAGGGTTAATTAATTCTTGAGGTTCGGTCAGGAGTGAATACATAGACATTATTTTTACACCCTTCTTTTTGAATCGCTCTGTATTCAGGTGAAGCAGTAATGAAGAAAATGCGCACATTCAAGTTACTTTTAAGACTGTACAGGATGAGGCGTTTATCTTGAGACATCGAAGTATCTCGAGAAATCTGCATCGTACGAAAAAAATTGTTCATGACTAAATTTGCTCATATCAAAGAGTATAGCCAAATCGTAACATCTAGAGCCCTGAGTGGAATGATCGATTAACAAAAAAAAAACAAAAACAAAAAAAAAACAAACGGAAGTAACAAACGAAAATAAACTAAAAAAGGGAAATTAATTCTCAGACATCACTTAATATCATACTTCCTCCGTCCAGTAATTATCACCCGTACTCCCCTTGTTTTCGTTAAACGATCATTTCACTCAGGTCTCTAGATCTTACGGTTTAACTATAACACAAGATAGCGCTGTACTCGGAGAAAATCGGATTAACTTCGTTTTCTTAAATGGAGCCTTTAATTTTATTGCATATTCGGATTCTACGCCAAAAATTATTTAGGGCTGATATAAAATATTTTATTTTTCAAATACTGCAAATTTCTTAAGTTATAACTCGGTATTCCGTAGTTATAAGCTTTTGAAACTGTTAGCTACAAACTCAATTCTGCATAGCTGACAGAATGAAAATAGATTAGCTTGTCTCATGTGAGTCGCCATCCTCTCACTTTAGCTGAATTTTATATCATCAAAAAATAAAAAAATGAAGTATTTTGAGAAAATTGAATTTCAATTTCAATGCGTTCATTGATCTGTTTTTGAAACAATTCCTGTCAAAGTAACAGTGTTCGAGCATCGATATCTCTGCAGACTCTTCGAGTTAGTTCAATCAAATTATCTCGAGTTGTTGCGACTTGTGGATAAATTTTATCTTTAATGTAACGATGCGTATTTCTCGAGATATTTCGATGTCTCAAGATAAAGGCTTCATCTTGAATACAAATATCAATAGTTTTAGATGTAACTTACTCTCAGTTTATGGTATTTTTTCACACACGTTACCCTTTAATCTTTCCAGTTTTTTTGCCATAATATTGTTTTATGAGCTTCCGGTCTTTCATGGCAATTTTATTACCTGCTACAAAACTTTTATTTCAGAACGTTATTATATTTGATATTAGTATAATATTTACGACCAAAAGCTGTTAAGTCGAATATTGTGACACAAAGAAATACAGAACCATTTCCCAGAATGAATTTGAAATTTTATTCTAAACTCTGAGGAGTAAACAAATAAGCTAAGCGCACTCTGAATGAAATCAAAGCGTTATTCCTGGAGGGCTGCCTCACTTTAGAAAATAATGTCGCACTTTTTTCTCTCTCGGAACTATACATTTAAAATGCGTGTAAATTACTCACAATATAAATGATTGTTTCCTTTACACGAACTATTTTTCCTACATAATTACTATTAACTTCTACGGCCCTACGTTTTTGTCGGTAACAGCTCTTGTCCTGTTCAAGTAGCCATATTATCACTGCACGAGTCACCCCTCGTCATCTTCAACTCCGCGCATCGCATCTTTAAGTGACGGGTGGGGAGGCATAGTCCAACCCAATTTAGCGATTGCTTCGATAATTGCAATAGCACTTCCATTCCTGACTGAAAGCTGTAGGCCAATTTGTCAATTTGTGATGTGCCGATCCTCACGAATAATGGCATCAGCGTAGTTCAACATGTCTGGGGTGTTGGCTCTGACAGGACGCCTAGAGCGCGGCCGATTAAGCAGCCCCGTCTCTCCACTTTCTGAAGCTTTAATTCTCTGGGTCCAGCAACTAACAGTGACCTTATCGACCGCACCACAAGTTACATAAACAGACCACTTTAACGTTTGTAAATATTCAGCGCAGTTTCTTTTCCCACTCGTTGTTTGTAACGAAAATTCTTCACAGGCGCCATTTTAACAGGCCGATACAGCTGCGCTATTTGTCGGAATGCCGTGGAATTCCGCGCACAAACGTGGGAAGCTTGAATCTTGTTATATGCAAAATTTCACTTTCCTATGTTATTGTTGAGGATAAAAATGTGGGCATTACTTTCTGAGGTAGCCTCGTATTTTAAGATGAGCATAAGATCTTTTTCCCACTGCAGTATTCTTCCATATCATGTAAGCATTTTTTTAAATGTGTATTTTGGAATAAGAATTCAGACGAAACGCCAGCGTGAAAGACCATTACAAGGAGTTTTAACAGAATAAACTACAGAGAAAATATGTAGGCGTTTAGCATTATAATACATATCATTGTAGTTCGATAATACATTCACATTTTGCATTTTCAATAATTAAGCCCATTGCAAAAAAGCCCTAATTTAGTTATTCAAAAGTTTATCTTAAACAATAGCCCCATATTCAACCAATCCGAACTAAATAAATTACCTTAATCCTAGATAGCTAACATTCGTCGACTCGACAAACATCAAACAAAAATATCATTTATAACTTTTTATCATTAGGGCTATTTAGCTTGAATTCAAGTGCCAACTCATTCGCTGCTGGATTCTCTCCAGGGAGGTTTCGTTCAGGAAATAAGTGGGTTTTTTTTTTCTTTCAGGAATTAGCTTTTGAGATACACCACTGTTATTAGTTTCGACGAATGGTTAGCTTTTATGTTAGTGTTTGCAATTGAATGTAACAGTTAGTGTAATAAGCTTACAGAAACATATATAAATTCGTTATACTCGAGATTTACATGTTGGGACCAAAGTAAGAATTCATTATAGGGAAAAATTTGTTACATGGGTGCTCGTTATAGAATGGTCGACTATATTCTGACCTTTCTTTCAGATTTTAATTACCTGTAATAATGCCCTTTAGAAGAGCATTGACTAGGGATGTATTTGTAAGAATAATACAAAAAATAGTGCCGACATTGCCTAAAAACTTAAGAGATGAAATCACAGTTGTCCTAGGTCTTGCTGATTGTTGTACATTATCAAATCTGTAAAAGTAACGTCAGCTTTTAATAAATTTCTAATTTTGAATTGGTGATTTTTATTGAGTGATCCTTTTTGTATTACTTACAATTAAAACCTAGTCAACAAAACAGCTTTTGCAGCGGGTTGCGCGTATAAAAAAAAATTATAAAGCACATATTTTTCATGCAACGGGCTTTTTCCTGGTAATAACCCTGGAGAAGTCTTGGGTGATCTATGATGAATTAAATTCTGTACAGTTAGTCAAATTAGGCAAAAAAGTCAAATTTGGTTATTGTAAAATTCACCCCAAACAACCTGTACATATTCAACCAACCTGTACATATTCAAGAAGTATTATTTTCGGACTGGTAATTTATGTCACAGAATTCTTATTTGTCAATGCGATACCATACTAACTTTATATAACAAAATCTTATTGTAAAAAATGAAAGCATATTTACCCCCTTATACTCCCCATTTTCTACTCTCCCCTTTATTATATTTTCGCTTTTTTATAACTTTTAGAACGACAAAATTAAATTTTTTCCAATCTTCTTTATTGTTTGGCATAGAGTATATGTCTCGGAGAGAACATTTTGTCGATTTTCCGAGAAACATGTTTGGGGCCTAATGGAAAACTTTTCTTTCTTGCTCTTAAAAAAAAAAAAGAAGAAGTCTTCGGTGCCTACCACCCTTCTTATTCCCTCGTCTATAAAAGTGAGGGGGCAATAATTAACTTAGCGGACTCTCTGTTTCTCTCGTCTTCTTCTCGATCCAAGGCTCTTTTTTTATTGTTATCGGTGGAACTGATTCAATTTCCAACAGTCGAATGACATGATTCGATTTTAAGTCCCGTCGCTTAAAAACCCTCCGAAATTTCATTAACCGAAAATTTAATGTTTCATTATTTGATTGGGAAGAATTTCAATGATATATAAATCACTAAGACGCTGTCTCTTTCCCCCTTTCTATTTCCCTCCCCGCCCTTTTCTCTGGAGATCTGAACCCAAGGTTGTTTTTTTGAAATTTTTCAAGCTTGAGGACGTTCCTCGTGTCACTGACATTTGCTACTTTTCTCTCCTCTTCTTCCTTCCTAAGAGTCGTAAAATTGGTTTAGCGAAAAATTTCAGATTAATAATTGAAATGAGATGAAAAGTTTTCAGCCCTTGATGTTAAAAATTCATTTAATTCCACTATTCACTTCGCATCTTTTCATTCGCTACGGCACTTTTCGTCTTAACCAAAGTTCCCTTAATTTATAAATGAAGCTCTTGATAACAATCAGTTAAACTTTCACACACCATAATGAAATGCAAAATGCAATGGAAACATAAAAGTTAACGGATTAAATAAGCCTACACATTATGTCCACTTTTTAAAGATGTCTATGTGTATTATTAATTCTTTTCGAGAATAATGCATGAGCGGAAAATATAAGGAAAAACAATAGTAAAACAAAGGGGGAAATGCCACAGCGAGAATACCTAGCAGAATGCAGTGAAACTTCATCTAATTCATGATAAGGAATGAACATATAAAAGAAAATGAAGTTTATGTTTCACTACCCTATCAATAGTCATGGGACAACCCTGGTTTGAATGAAAATGAGACATTCCTTTGCAATTTCACTGCTGGCATTCCAGCACTACATAACAGAGAGTATGCTATTATGAGATGATGCTTGCGTGATTGCTGTAAGAATGTCTCAAAGAAAAGAGCTTGCACCAGCAACGCAGCGAGGAGATTGCAATGGTGCAAAGAGCACGACATTGGACTCTGGAACAATGGGGAATGGTTGAATGGAGTGATGAGTGCCGCTACAACGTCTGGCAATCGGATGGACGGGTTTGTGTATGGCGAAGGCCCGACGAACGTTATCTGCCAAGCTGTGTTGTGCCCACGGTGAAGTTCGGCGGAGGGTTGGTGATGGTGTGGGGGTGCTTTTCATGGTATGGGTTGGGTGCAATCATTTCTGTGGACGGACATCTAAACGCAGAGCATTCCGGACAACTCAGCACTCCCATCTCTCTGGCAACACTTTGGCGATGGCCCTTTTCTGTTTCAGCACGATAACGCACCTTGCCTAAAGCAAGGGCTGTAGGCACATGGTTTGATGAAAAGGAGGTTCAAGAACTTGACTGGCCTGCCCAGAGCCCCGATCTGAATCCCATCGAACATCTATGGGACGTGTTGGAACGTCGATTGCGCGCATGTGCGGAACGCCCGAAATCCGTGACCGAACTGTCCAGGACACTTATGGCAGAATGGAGAAAATTACCTGTCGAAACGTATCAAAAACTGTGGACAGTATGTCCCAGAGAGTAGAAGCTGTGATAGCAACAAATGGTGGACTAACAAGATACTAAAATATTTATATTTTTGAATGTTTCTATTAAAGTGATGGTGTCCCATGACTTTTGATAGGATAGTGTACTTGGCAAGTTGAAAATATCTTAGCAATTTAATTATCTTAAGATGAAAATGGAAAACATGGAACTTATTCCAAAAGAAAAGTAAATCGAGAATATGATCAAATTAGAGCCTAGTACAACCAACAAATTGCTTTATACAAACAATTCTCTACATGAATATCTGCTTTAACCAGCTTCAGATTTAATACGTACGTGAAAGCATTCTAATGCGCATAGCGAAAATAATTCAAGACAACGATCAGCGATCGTCAGCCGCCCGACTGATAGGCTAGCTGAACGCAGGTGCCCACTGATTACAGACATCGTCATTAAGGGCAGAGTACCTCGGAATATATTTACAACCTGACATATAAACATTTTATTAATAAACAAATTATTAAAAAAGAATCGTGAGAAACGTATGTATGAAAATTATTTATTTTTATCCACAAGCGTGGTAAGACACCAATGACCTTTATGCTGACAAACATTAGTCATTTTGTACCAAGAAATTAACTTGGCAGATGATACTTTAAACTATGCTAATAAAACTAAAGATGTATAATATCTTATTAACATTGAATAGAGAATTGGTAATGTTTATCTTTTTTAATGTGTCCAAAAAAACGCCAGTAAATCTTTTAAGGCATTTACAGGGTTTCAAAGATAACGAACAAGAACTCATTCAACGAATATTGTCCGTAAACAAAGAACTGCTAAGTTACACTTTTAACTTCATTTAATTTTCGAGTTCATCGCTCTATCCTTTCCACAGGAAATCTCACTCCTAGTTCTTCATAAATTTGAAAACGCGTAATTTAATAAGCTTTTAACAGTACCTATTATACGCTGTCCTATCATTACCATTCGGCCATTATTCCCTAAGTAACGATACAGATCCTTTGCAAGCCGTAACAACAGACAACTCCAAAAGTAGAAAGACTTCTAACATGGAACTACAATAGAATGTCCGTGAACAAGCGTTCTGTACGAGATACAACAGCAACAACAACTTAGTGATACCATATGCTAATGGGAGAAGATGAGGACTCAACCTGCCAGAAAATGGTCTGATTATCCATCAAGTGGTAGATAGGAATATAGTAAAAGAGGCATTACTCCTGATAGAAGAAGAGTGAAAAACAAGCTATGAATAGAAAACGAAGGGTTCCCATTCTCATGGCACTTACTAGGGGTTCCGAATCCCTGGGAAATAGACATTCTCTTCAGATTGATCATCCAGTTTATGTATGCTGTCGTGATATAGGGTAGGTTTTTATGGTTTGCTTAGTTTTCTATTGTCGACAAAACCATGCTGTTCAACATCAGGATATTTTGGACAAGGGCAAATCGTTAATACTTGCTACACAGAAACAGGTGAAATGCCAGTTTCCCGTCATGAATGCAAATGAACCTGTCTCTAACTTGTACCTAGGCTGCATAGACAGGCGCACAGAACATAAAATCATTCTGCCATGAGAAAAATTCTTGTTGTCTGATATGTTGCTAAAGCTCTTTATACCTGTTTTTTTTAACAGTTTGCGTCTGAAGCCATCTTGTTCTCAACTATCCGGAAGCGCACGCAGTAGCAATATTAAGGACTACGTACTAAGAGCATCAAATTTGAAATATAAAACCACCTACTCAATATGTTATTAATCCGGCGATACACGAGATCTTGGTAAGGGCTATACCGAAATCCTGCGTCCCAACATCCCAAAGAAGTATACTGAAACCTTACCCAGGCATCCAGAAGAGCTATAATGATACTTTACCTCAAGACAACTTGTATGGACTAAAATCCTATCATTGGGGCATTCCAGAGTATCATTGGGGTAGTAAACCTTACAACCTAACCCAGGACGCCCTGAAGAGGCTATAGTAAATCCTTACACCGAGATACCCGAAATGTTTCTACGAAACCTTACATTTAGGCAAACTTACACTTACGAAAACAATCCACTTAGGCTTTTAATACATTATCTTGGTGTCCTGTAATATCTGAAACTAAGCAGATTCTTTAGCTGAATGGATACTATCCTAGCCTTGTAAATAAAATCCTTTTCAATTATTCATTCTTCGGTTAATATTTAAATTTCACTTTCTATAATGATCTAATGGCAACGAAGCAAATTAGCCCTTGTAAGCTAATTAATTACGGTACATCATTATTAAACGACCAATGACAGAATGTATTAAGAAGATATTAAAAGCTTAAATTTTTTATAACCTCCAATCAGGAATTTTTCTGCAAACTTTATATATAAGGAATAAGGCGATAAAAGAAGGAAGAAAAAAAATCCTTTAAGGTAATCTTGATGGAAGTTTGCGAGGATTTTTATGAAAAAGGAAAAAAAAAAAAAAAAAAAGAAAAAACACGCAGATGAAATAAGATTAAAGAATTGTATCTAAATCATCCAATTAAAAAAGTTTTCGATAGCTAACTTTAAAATAAACTTTCAATTCTAAGCGAATTAGAAGGATATAAATCTTTTTAATCTACAAATTGGGAAGCAAGAAGGAAAAAAAACAACAAACCTTTTAAGGAAGTGAATTACTTTCACAAAGTGATGTCACGAGAAAGGATGAAACCTTTTTTTCCCTTAACAAATAAAAAGGAATAAGGTAACCCTTAAATAAAAAAGTCAATATTTTTTGTAGAGAAAAAAACACATCAACCTGATGAAAGGAACTTTGACAATAGTAAATTGAAGTGAGGATGATTTTTAACATTTTAAAAGAGTTTGTGGCATACTGAATACGCTTCTCTAAAAGTTTTTCAACAATAAAAATTTTATTTACTTTTGTCAAATAGAAAAGCTAAATAACAGGAAAAGTGAGAGAAATGAGTGTGAAATTTATAGAAGTGTAAGCCTGCTAAGTGTTGCTGGGAAAGTGATTGGGAAAATCAATCTTGAAGAGAATGGCTGATAAAAATATCTCGGGAGTACAGAGTGGCTTCAGAAGTAATAAGAGAAAGTGTGGATCATGCTTCTCCATGCGTGTGAATCTGGAGAAATATCGCCGTGTACAAAATAGCGTGGAGAGTACAGGGCGTATCAAATTGTAAAATGCTGAGAATATACTCAAGTTTTAACATGGTAGCTTATAAGTTTTCAAGGTGATCACCGCCGGCTGCACGGCACACGTCCACAAGATATTCAAGCTTTTCCCATATTTGCTGAAGCATGTTTGGTGTCACTTCATTTATGGCCACTGTGATTCGAGTTTTGAGTTTTGATAGGCTAAGGGAGAAAAATCGTGCCATACGGCAGTTACGGACTGATACTTTTCGAAGCGAAGGATGCAAAAGGGTGTGTGTTGCGGGATCGCCATCTCGACATAAACTGACGGGAGCTCACTACGCCTTTCAGACGCGCCCGGGAGACTCTAGCGACAAGGAAACAAAACGTGACGATCCCCTCTTTCCAATGAAATGTAGATCGTTTACCTGCGATCAACGGTTGTGGAGCTTTAGAGTTTTGAAATCGGATGAAGAATTTTCATACACCCTATATTACGAACAAATGCAGTAAGCTTGTCCTCCAAACGAAGTTACGTAAATAGTTTTAGTATGAAATAACTGTCTTGAAATGACCACACTTACATTTTGCCTATTACTTCCTGACGAAGTTTGTATATTATCACTCTATAGCAGTTTCTTACATTGTTAATGAACAATCTGTTACAGCATCACCATCTTTTTAAATTAACTAGAAGGTTGTTTTTTTCAAACTTATATTTTGTAAGATTTTATCATATAAACAACAGAAATTTTGATTCATCTTATGATGCAAAATGTTTCCAATCGTGATGGATCTTAGGTCTGTAGAAGACGATAGAGAGCAATGATATTATTGATAGCCATCTGCTACCATAGCATATTATCGCCGTGCTGTTTGTTCTGAGATATACAGCTCTGCACCATCATTGAAAGTTGCTGTCATTTGTTGGGTACCTCTTTTTAGCCCACTGTGTGGTTACAAGATGACGTTTTCCCTGTTTTACATCATTCCGTGTACTCATATCAAGACTAAACGTCAATTTTTCAGCAAGAAATACGTGTAAATCTTTGAAAGTTGTGTGAAATATTTGCGACATCAAGGTATTTTGTTTAACGGTTGTGATTTGTGGACCAGTGTTTGAGATCAGGTGAATACGGGGGCTATTCGATGCCAAAGTGCTTGGGATAATGCAGTGCCATGACAGTCTGTCCGGTTCAAAAATGGCAGTTGTGCGATGGGAACGTGCACCATCTTGCATAAACCGCTTATGTGAGGCCAGACCCGCAGAATCCTTGAATGACAGGAAGGAATTGGTTCTCAAGCACCTGTCTGTACCACTGCGATGACACATTTCCCTCGAAAAACACTAGTTTCTACAATTTAAAATGTTTGTATAATTTGTACAAGGTAAAAAAATGTAATTTTCCTCTGAAGATTGGTTAAAGGCAACATCTAACATGTTTCATCTGAATTAATGTATTTTCCTTATTAGTATGCGTAAGCCATTTTCCTCCGTCTTAATTTTCTCTACACGCTAGGTGGTTTAATATTACAAACATGTGAAAACTTATTTTTTATTCCTTTGCTAACGAGAACTTTAAACCTTATAAAAGTTGTTTTTTGAAGTCTGCTCTCGTTGCTTAATCAACTATTTTTCTTTGAAGATCAGACATTAAATTCGAGTGAGTGCGTCAATGGAAAAAGTTAAAGGCTGAAGTGTCTTCGAGAGCTAGAAGACAATGGTCGCCGTTAAAAACAACAAAGTGCTAAATCTTTCCAAATTGGAATAAGACTACGAAAATCGTAATGGACGAGTTAAAGACCGAATAATGTCGAGATATGTCCTCCTAGAAAGTCACAAGGAAAGAAAAGGAAGAGGAAACCCTAAAAGAAGAAAATTTGAAGGGTTTTTTTTTTCTTCTTTTTTTTTTACTTCTTAATTAGAGAAAAAGATGTTTCTGTTCCAGTCTATTCACCTTCTGCATGTGGGTGTGCGCGTGTGTGTACAAAAGAAGCGTTTACTCTCCCTTTCGACAATCGCTAAAATGCTAATGGGGTTTCTATGTCATTACCATTAATCATAGCTGGGGACTTATTGACAACGCTTTTTCCTCGTCTTGTGTAGGGTTTGCATCATTTTCTTTCAAATGGGGGCCGAGGTTAATCTTTTATCTTGTAAAGAAACTCATCCTCGGTTAGAAGCGGTAAACAAGAACCTATTTAAAATGTATAAACTTCTCTTTTCAAAACATCATACTTTGTGTACGTTTTTGAAAAAAAAAGTATTCATCAAACTTATATAAAAGATAGAGTCTCACGTAAATATTTGCTGTTCTCTATAAGCAAATCAGAAATACTTATTTCGGGGTGGTGGAAATTTGGTTTCTAACTAAAGGGACAGAGCCTGGTGAAAATATCAAAGCGGTCTTTAATTTGCTTAATTTATTCAATTTACTAATTTCAGATAATTAATGAAATAATTATGAAATTCAGTTGTTTTCAAAATTGTGACAACTCTTGTCGACAGAGGCATTCTAGCGACAGCTCTCGAAACTAAATTTTTCCGCTTCTGAATTCTACTTGCGCCATAATGCAAAGCTGTTATTTGAAATTTTTATTGTCAGTTGTAAATTATTAAAAATTAAAAAAAAAATTTAAAAAATGAGGTAGGGGAGAGCGGGTAACAGTGAGACACGGGGAACAGTGAGACATTCATTGCAGCATCCAGAAAAGACATCACCATCAACTAGCGCTACCATAGCTAAAAGGTGAACTTAATTATCTATGCACCCATCTAGTTTCAGTTCTCTAGGATTCCTGCAGGCTCAAGAAAACTGTACTTGCATAAGTTAAGGATAGTAATGTAAATTTTCTTGATTGCCAATTATAGTACATTGTTCACCACATTTATAACATTTGATAAAAAGATAGCTATATATGGAATGCTTATTCATTAAGCTTTCTGAAATCTATAAGCGATTTAAAAATGAAATGAAAACTTTGGCCTACAGGCTTGAAAAATTAAACCATGTAGTATGGGTAACAGTGAGACAAAACGATTTGGGGAACAGTGAGACGGGTGTTTCAGTGTTACCCACCATAACATGTTGAATTCTGCATGATGTAGTTTATCAAAGAATCATTGTTGTTTGGCAAAAGAATTTCATATTTTATATTTTCCTTAAATCACAATAGTTATAAAAATTTTAAGCCAACATATTTCAATGACGTATTTTTACATAAATTTCCATTAATAAATGTTATAAAATATTTCAATGTTTTTTTAAATTTAGAAGAATATGTTGTAATTTAATTGATAATAATTCTAATAATTTTACATCAAAATAAATGCACCAAAAAAGCATGTCTCATTCTTCCCCAACCCTGGGGAAGAGTGAGACAACGTGCTTCAGATTTGTTTTATTTTTTTTCTTCAAAGGTTTTTCATAATAAAATCTGAAATTAAATTATGTCATAGCTGTATAAGTTTAGTATTTCACAGAAAAAATTCGTTGCATTTGGTCCAATGTAACATGAAAAAACTACTTTAGAAAAAAGTGTGTCTCACTGTTACCCACTCTCCCCTATATTTAAATGTCAGTGGTATTTACATTCTAAACATGAGTTCACAAAGTTTCGCAACAAACCTTAGAAAGCACACATCACGTACACGTTTCCTTAGGTTCGTCACACAGGGACCATTCGTAATTTAAAGACGTCAAACAGTCCTGTGCTCAGAAGCTCATGCACGTTCTCATTTGTGGATCAGTGATTATAAGGAAATTCTATCAAATTACTTGGTATAGAATTGTTTTCGGAAAAATATTGTTAAAACCTTTAATTATTTCGCGCTACACAGGAAAACGATCATTTCAGAAAAATAAACGGAGCTTTTCGCCATAGTTCTCCTGGAAAGAAATTACAATTGGAGTAGATTATCTCAATCAAATGACGCCCAATATCTCTTTTCTTAGACACAATCCTTACTTTATTCAGTCCCATTATTTTGTTCATTCAGTCTCGCCGTTTCAATTCAAACTTTCAATCCAAATCCCTGTACGTCCTGGTATTCTTTGAAGTATTCTTTACATCCTGGACTAGTTCTCTACTTGATCCCATTAAATTTTCCTTTACCTCTCTCTCCAATATTTTCCTCCGATCTTTTAGTCAGAGGCAAATTTATTTCCCATTTATTCGTTGCATGTATCCAAACCAACTCAATGTAAAACTGGATGAAACTATTCAACACATCTCTCTTAAATCATCATTCTGGAACATGGTTAGAATGATGATTTTTTAAGGCCAGTCCAACTCTTAAAAATTTCATCTCCACATACGGTTATGCATCCAAGTTTCACTCCCATATTTAGCAACAGCAATATATTTTCGTCCCTCGCATATTTCTTCTGAGCACTTGCGGTTTGCAACCCAGATCTTCATGTAACCTCAATATCAAAACCACTTTATCCTCAAGCATGCTTCCCAAATATAATAATTCATTCATCTTCAATGAAATTATTCCTAATAAATAATAAAATTGGACACACAGTGGTAAGACTCTGAAAACAGCTGACGTTTCGGAAGAATACGATGAGAGTTCCTCGAAACGCGTCGATTTCATAATAAAACACTACCATATTGCTATTCTGGACCAACTTTCCTATATCGTTTTACGGCAATATAGACCAAAGATGCAACCTATTGATTTATTGCGAGTCTGGTATTGATTTCGATTTTTGCCTATGAAATAAAGAAATTTTTTTAATGTACGCAATATGTATATTTTATCTCTTTTCTTTACAGCGACTTGAGAAATCGTAATTTTGGTTCTGTTATACTGCTTTCAGTTACTTCTATCTCAGATTGATAATCAGCAACCTCTAAAACCCCTATATACCAACTTTCATGTAAAACAAATAATTCTTGAGGTTTTGGCCTGCTTTTCGGAATTTTGGACCGCTGTGCGTCAGCTGTTTTCAGAGTCTTACCACTTTGTGTCCAGTTTTGTTTTTTTCCAGGGTTTTTGTGTCTCGTCTTTCTTTTTATCATTTAGATAATGAATGATGAAAGATTACATAATGTTTATTATTGTTGCAAGATAAAACAGTTAGGCTATATCCCTGCACTTTTAAA
Organism: Rhysida immarginata; assembly: GCA_023313115.1. Classification (NCBI taxonomy): domain Eukaryota; kingdom Metazoa; phylum Arthropoda; class Chilopoda; order Scolopendromorpha; family Scolopendridae; genus Rhysida; species Rhysida immarginata. The sequence goes on from JAHWFO010001925.1 coordinate 1,717,579, forward strand.
ACTTTCGGCGAATTATCAATTAAGTACTCAGCTCAAAATATTGTTTCTGAGATCAGCAATAAAATCAACAACATGCCAAGAAAAAATACTGTGATCGTCTGAAAAACCTCTAAAAGTTCGTCTGAAAAACACTATTCTCCGTCTTGTATTTAAATTTAAGTGGAAAAACATATTCCGCCATCCTTTTTTATAGCTTCTCATCTTGAAAAAGCAATATTCCCATCGATTTGTCCGCCTTTCCGTCCATCTTCACTGGCTAAACGTCTAAGCCGATATCGACTAAATTTGAAACTTAAGACTTTAAGAGCATAAGAAGTTCAAAAATTTGTACCTTTAAGTCGTAACGGATAAGCAAGGACGCCAATAAACTCGTAAAAAAATATCCTCCTTTTTTTCAATAAGTAGCAAAATAAGCGTCATATTAAAATAAAAATTTAAATAGAGGCAATAAGAAAAGAGCCTTATACATCTGTCAAAAGAAATTTACCACAAAATATTCGTGAAATATATAAAATAATGTAAAGTAAATTAATTTTTAGATTAATTTCACCGAGATATGCGCGCAAAGTTTAGTCCGCACCAAGGATTTCATTTTAGAAATTTCTAAAGCTAAGTGCATGGATGGATATAGAAGGAGTTAATGTGTTTTAAATGTTCTAACTTTCTTTATGCCCATAAAACCGACAAAAATTTTCTTTCAGTATCTAATAAATTTAATGTTTTCCGATAAGATTCGAGAACTGTCATTTTGGTTTCGTGATTATGGCCTAACCTCGTAATGGATGATCAGTGTCTCGGTGGCTTTGTCTTTATTAATAGGAGAGCGTGTGAGGATAATGAAGGCTTATCTGGTTATAGTAATTAGTGACAAGGGCGGTGGGGATCTAAAGCATCTTAGCGTGATGCCTTCCTTTTCCTCACGAGGGTTCCATGTGACGCAAAAGTAGATTCCTTTTACCCAATTAGGACAATGGAACCGATCTGGTCACAAGCGGCTCTCTCATTGGTCAATGGGGCTTCCCAATTAAAATTCATCGCTTGACGCATCGGGATCGGCGCTACAAAATGTCGACCCCATGGTTTGACATTGGATCTGATAAAACGGGGAGCAACTTGTGAGGTCGAGTTCGTCGCAGAGCGACACGAGATAAAACAGGGACGAACGGGGCTTTTCTCTCAACGAACGACGACGATGACTCACTAAATCAGAGGCACCGAAGGCGAAACAAATTGTACGTTTTCTTCTCTCGTACAAACGATCGCCAAAACCACGACCAAGAGTTAAATATCGAAATGAAAATCGAACTCTGCTAACAAGTATTCGACGGAAGGTTTATTCGAAAACCAACATTTAATTAATTAAGTCGTAAAGGTTACTTGGCTCTTTATGAATGCATACGCAATACAAACACACACACATCCAAACGCACACACAAACACAAACATTCATTTCGCCGTAGCTCTTAGCTCTCCTCCGTGTCAACAGCGGAACCGATACAAAAGATAAGAAACTCGTAAAGCAACTCCGGTCGTCGCAGGCCACTCGTAGATAACGCTATTCCTCGGTCCAAAAGTGGGGGAGAGAGGAGAGGCAAAGAGGAAAACACCCTACAAACGATGTCCAGCTACAAATTAAACAATAATAAGCGGAAAATGTTCTACACAAGGCCGCAGTGAAAGGCTTTTCCGAAATGTGGACCAAGAGCAATCTGCAATTCAAGGCTCTTTAATTTTTACTCAAAGAATCCATTAGCGAGACCGAAAAGCGACGTGGAATAATTTATCTACAAGCTCATTTTAAAATTTCATTTACAGAAAAGATCATTTCTCAAACATCAAAAATTCATTCTCAAGGCGGAAATTCGTATTACTAATTGAGAATATATTGAGATTGTAGAGGCAGAGCCATTCACCTACAATGAAAGCATTTCTCTTTTCTGTTAAAAAATTAGCTTACTGGGTCAATAGCCAAATCTGTTCTTCCCGGACAATTTATTTACTTTTCACAAAATAATGCAAAACATTACATGAATATAGAATACACGAAATGCGGAATGTCCTTCGATATTTTGCCCTCATAATAACAAGGAAAGCATTGCTTGCATGCTTGAGATATGCCAAACCTTATAATGATGAAGTTAACATGAATATCATTTTCATCAGAATCTTTTATACAGGGTGAGCTAAAAGCAGGTCTGCAGTTGTTGCTTCTCTTCAGCTTTTGCCCATCTTCTCATGGGTCGCTGTGTTAATTTTTTTTTTTTTTTTTGATTTGGCAATGATGATTTTTACGGCCGGATGCCCTTCCTGATGCCAACGTCACGAGAGGAAATGTTAGAAAAGGGACAAACACAAACATCCATGCCCTCGGCGGGATTCGTACCCGCGACTCGCTGGGTCCGAGAGCGATAAGACCTGATGCAGTACTGTTGCTAAACATTTTGCGCAACTTAGTGGTGCCACAACTAGTCCCAGGACAACTTGAACCGGACAAATGGCTTTTGGCAACAGCTCGTACCGAAAATTTTGCGAGGACTACAACTTCCTACAATTACGTGCGCGAGTAATCCTGGGACCAAGACTGGCTTCGCCGAACTGTTATTTCAATAAGATTTTTATTTGACAATATGGAGCTACTTTTACAAACCCTTTGAAAGACCTGACACCTATGGTGTTCTTTTTGGTGGGCGTAGTAAAGGAGAAGGGTTTTGAGAATCCATAAAGTATTAACTCTAGTTTTCAATTATTAATTTCGTAATTCGTATGTCTATTAACAATAATGGGACCGGACAGCAGCGGTTTCGCCTGGTTCTCCACCGACATTAAAGGGTAATTGATTCCTTAAAATACATGTGCTAACTTCTTAAAATTTTTTTCTCATATTAAGGCAATTTCAATTTTTATTATTTTATAAATCATTCAGATGGAAAAATAAGCACTTAAAGCTACCAATTCCTGAAGTTTTGATTTTATATGGCTTCATTGATTTTTTTTCATAGCGAATTTGATAAAGATTTTTTAAAGAACTTCATAACCTCGAGGAGGACCAAATATAAAATTTACTCAAAATAAATTTGAAATGAAATATGATATCTCTGAATCTATTTTAATAAAAATATCAAACGAAGCCACAACTATTTCCAACTAGCAATTCGAATAACCTTTGCAGGAAGAAAAGCCGTTCAGACATTTTTAATCAAGAATACAGGTTTAAACTTCTCGATTTCAAATGAAATATTAATTTCCGAAACGTCTCTTGCACAGTTTCATTTAATTTAGTCATCTAAATAAAACGCAAACGCTACAATAATGGATCGAGCAATGAACTGTTTAGAAGAAATTCGCCTGTACCTTGTTTACTATCTCAAAGACCTGCCTCCAAAGTGTTCGATAAGATTCAGATCCTGTTGCGGCACAAGGAAAATGTTGATATCTCATGTCTTTGTACCAATCGTTGATAGTAGCGGAAACATGACAAGGTGCATCATCTTTGTGGGATGCGGATTTCTGGCCCTCTCCTTTCACATACAGTTGACATGCGTTTTTCAAACAATCAGATTAAATGCCAAAAGTCAGGTCACTCGTTTTCGATGGCCTTCTTGTACACTATTCTACCGGACAATAAAGGGCCGGACACCTCCTTCAGAATATAAAATCAACCAAGTCAATTTCTAAGACTGTCGTAGTGCACAAAATCAGACGAGTCCATCTGTGAGCATATTCATACATCATCGCCCCAGTTGATTTCATATTGTGAACGCAAATGGTAAAAGAACAGAACTTTGTGACTTTGAAAGAGGTGTTATCGTTGTCTGTCACTTGGTGTTATGTCAATCGGAAAATTTCGGATAAAACATTACTTCCACGGTCTACTATCAGTGGTGTCCTGAGGAAATGGAAAGAGACAGGCATCGGGACACGAATTTCACGTGTCGTAGCTCAATAAAATTCAATCCATGCGACCGACGGGTGCTGAAGTACGAAGTGAGTAAAAATCATAAAAAGAACCCTCCAAATCACCAACGTAGTGAATGCGTTCAGTAAACCCTCCAACAGGCATGACGATATTCTACGGAATGAACTGCATTCTCTCGGCATTCATGGACGCAAGCCAAACACTCAGAAGTTAAACAGACAGAAGTTACACTCTGCACCGGTCGCATTTGGGTCTGACGAATGTCAGGTGAACGCCTTTTACCCGAGTGTATCGTTCCCATTTGATGACGGGAGTGTATCGTAATTTGGCTTCAAACCCACGGAAGCACTTCTTATTTTATGGCAATTTCTGGAAACTAGGATTATTTTTCCAATAGCCATTAATCAACAATTATTAAGGTGTTGATTAGCGCCCAAAATGTACATGGTGCTGCATTAAAAGTTTATTTGTGGGATGTCGTTTTTCGGCTCTCTCCTTTCACTTATTTTAAATACCCAGGTTGCCGCTGTTCTGAATATCAACTCTATTTGCAACAGGAACATGTTGATGGGCATGCATTTTGTCCTCTTAATTCAAACTCCAAAAGCGGGGTGTCACGTGCTTTGCGCAATGGAATTTGAAAAGGACGAACCAAGCGATTAAATTCAATACGCAATAAATACGAAAAAATTTAAAGTAGTATGTTTTGAGCTTCATGCTGAGTCTCCATCACTCGAGTTCCAATGGTGCAGGCTAGGTGGATGAACGACGACGAAGAACTTCTTAAATGCTCGGCAACAGAAATTCCTTTGCATAATACAATATGCAATACAACGAACTAATGATGAGACTAAAATAAAGATCCGAATCTATATTCAATACGATGCTCTATTATACAGCCAATATCTTCCCGAAAGAAAAGGGACATATTCCAATTAAACCAGTTTTTGTGATACAAGTTTCTTACTTCAGATTGCTTCTTCTAAAACAATACTGAATTCTACAGGGTGTAACAGTCAAAGTGTTACAAACTTATAGTACTTATATAAGTGATCATAATAAGCATTTTATGTCCTATAAACATTAGTCCGGAAATGCATAACTGATGAGTTACAGAAGTGGACGTGGCTCATTCGCAGTGCTCACCATCTCACCCATTCCACCTGTGAACGAATGGTCTCAACCAACGTGAGCAATTGTGTAGGAGCATGCAAATTAACTTCCAATTACTTCCACGTGAACTGTGCAATCAGTCATTAGTATCTGTCTGCGATTATGGCTGGCTACACGTTTGGTGAGTACACCGACATGGTATTAGTGTACGGCTAAGTTTAAGGGAACGGAAGAGCTGGTTGCCGGCTTTATCACAAACGATTTCCACATCGTCAGCAACCAGCACACACCATGTTCGCTCGACTTACACGGTGTCTGCGTGAGTCAGGAACCTTTGTTGTGTGCATCGTGTAGATGTTGGTGCTGGCCGGACCCGTCGCACCCTGGGATTCGAGGACGAGTTGCTGCGTCGAATTCATGAAAATCCATCAGCAAGTAACCGTGCTATTGCGGGGACCATGGACACGGGCCACATGTTTGTCTGGCGAGTGTTGCACGAACAGCTATTCTATCCATACCATCAGCAGAGAGTTCAAGCATTGGGGCCAACTGACTTTCCACCTCGCGTTACGTTCTGTCGATGGTTCCTACGGCGTTGTGTGCGGGAACCAGTGTTTCCCAGATTGGTTCTCTTCAGCGATGAAGCATGGTTCTCCAGGGACGGCGTTTTCAATAGCCGGAACATGCACCATTGGGAACGCCTAAACCCACATGCTACATGGCCCAGGTGTTTCCAGCAACGTTTTGGAATGAACGTATGGGCTGGTATTGTCGACGGCCGTCTTATTGGACCTTACATTCTACTACATCATCTCACAGTAGCCACGTATCTTATCTTTCTTCAAGAAGTATTGCCAGACTTGTTGGACGATGTATCTCTGGACACCCGTCGCAACATGTGGTTTCAGCATGAAACTGCGCCACCCCATTTCGCGCACGCTATCGGGACTATCTTGGCGAAACATTTGGTGAACGATGGACTGGGCGAGGGGGTCCAGTGGAATGGCCACCAAGTTCACCGAATTTAAACCCACTGGACTTCTTTTTGGGGACATTTAAAGAGCATCGTTTATGAAACCCCGGTGGAGTCAAAAGCGAATCTTGTAGCACGGTTGGTGGCAGCCGCTGAAGACATAAAAGACACTCCAGTGCTACTCAACAGAGTGTACAACAACTTACATCGCAGATGCCAAACATGCATTGAGGTTGGAGGCCGTCAGTTTGAACAGCTACTGTAACTGCAGTGAAGGCCGCATGTGATCACTTCTGTAACTCATCAGTTATGCATTTCCGGACTAATGTTTATAGGACATAAAATGCTTATTATGATCACTTGTAAAAGTACTATAAGTTTGTAACACTTTGACTGTTACACCCTGTATATTTGAGCACACCTTAGTCGACTTCAGTTCTAGAGTTTATGTGTAGCACAGGACTGGAGTTTGAAACAATCACTTCTTGAGAGTCACTCTACTGCTCTCGAAGGTTGGCTTGCTAACATCTCCCTTTTTAAATAGACTCGTCCCTTCTCGATTCTCTCTTTCGTAGCTGAGTAGCAGGTGATGTTACGGCCATAGAATACAGTTTGGTCCCGCTAGCCATGAATTAAAAACGAAGCGCACATGCTCAAGCTGGTATCAATCCGCTTTGGAAGGGTAGCAAACTATTCTAAGGCATCTGCTTGATTTCTGCCTGTATTTGAAACTTCCCACTATGGAAAAATGCACAACAATTTTTAGTAACGAAAAAAAAAATACACACACATGTGAATTCAAGTATCTCGGGATTGCATTCACGAATGATGGACGGCAGGAGAAAGAATTGGATGTTCGGATCGATGCAGCAAGCTGTGTCAGACGTGAACTGTGGCGATCCGTGGTAACGAAACGCGAGCTGGGCAACAAAGCCAAGCTCTCCGTCTTCAAATCTATCTTTGTCCCCATTCTAACCTATGGTCATGAGGCTTGGGTAATGACCGAAAGAGTGCGATCGCGGGTACAAGCGGCCGAAATGAGATTTCTGAGAGGTGTGGCAAGTGTTACCCTACTAGATAGAGTGTACAGCAGCACAATAAGGGAATCTTTAGGTGTTGAGCCGCTACTTCTCTGCATTGAGAGATCTCAGTTGCGCTGGTATGGCCACGTGATACGGATGCCGCAAACTAGTCTTCCTAGGCAGTTGTTATTTTCCAAGACGGTGGGTAAGAGACCAAGGGGTCGGCCTAGAACCAGGTGGCTAGACTACATGGAGAATCTGGGTTCGAGTCGCTTGGATATTACCAGGGAAGACATGCGCCTGATGGCGGAAGATCGCGATCGCTAGAGATCCTCCATAGGGCTGCTGCCCCCGCGACCCTAACGGATAAGCGGGTTTGAAAAGTAAGTAAGTAAGTAAGTACACACGTGAATTTATTTATCTATTATTTATGTAATAAATTGATTTTTATACATCAAGAGATGGCGCTGCTGTCATCATATTAGTAAACTCCACGAATTAGGATTCATTGTCGAGAGATGATCGAAATAGCTATCCGCGAATTATATTTTCAAAATATATCATAAACATGTAACAAATATAAGAAGTTATTTTTGAGTAGCATTGCAAGTGGAAATTTCATAATTTTTTGCAAAATAAATATCCGAAGAGAAAGGGTTTATTTCTTATGGTGAATAGGAGCGACACTGTCAAACGGTAAAACTAACGCACGCACATTTCGATTTTATTTCGTGCTTACAAGGAAACCTCACGAAGATGTATGACGCACTCTTTGTTTGCGTGCAAGCACACCTTGGCGTTTCGTTCAAATCTGAAGTGAAAAGTTGGAAAAAACATGGCGGTAAGGGGGTGAAGCAAACTCCTTAGCGGAAGTAGCCAAAGAATTGCAGTTAGAGCAGTGTTATTAAGCAAGAAACCTTAATTTTGTTGTATAATTATTGGTCTCGAAATATTTTATAAAATGAGGTAAGAAACCGTGAATATTATTTTTATTTAAAATTATAAAACATTGCGATACATACCACCTCACCAACGAATCACTCGATACATACCACCTCACCAACGTATCACTCGATAGCCTCGTTTCACTCGCGAATACATGACGCCAGCCCCGGAAAATTTACGAAGATTACCGAATTAATTAATAAAATGAAATAATAAACTAAGGAAATGGTTATTAATTACTATACAATTTTTTTTACTGGATGGCAATTAGTTTTTAATTATAGATTATTAAAATTAGCTAAGTTTGTTTAGAAACTTGAGAATCCATTCAATCGTCGTCTACTGCTATTTCCATTGCGTTCATGTGAAGTGGATTCGTGGTTATTGTTGATTAGTGGAAAAAGAAGTTCCGTTAAGCGCTTTAATACACACACACACACACACACACACACACACACACACACACACACACA